>BPLR01000536.1:10000-101930 GCA_021605095.1 Caerostris extrusa | reverse complement strand
AAAAGAAATCGTCTTAACTTTCATTTCTTAACATAGTAAACACAATAAAAATTAAAGCTTCTCTCTAAAATTATATGAAAGAATTAAATTTATCCTCTTAAAATTGAGTAAGATTAAATTTTTAAATATGAAGTGCCCCAAAATCATTTTATACATATAGGTTAAAGAAAATAAATTTTAAAGAAGGTATTTTTAATAAAAATAAAATGTTGATATAAATTCATTGTCTCTTACAAAAAAGCAATTATTAATTAACGATTACATTCTTTTTAAAATTGAAAATATTTTAAGGAATTAAATATGTTTTTGTACAAAAGTTAATTGAGTTTATCCTTTTGTTGGAATTTAATTTTATCGTTTAGTGAAAATTCAATTTAACGTTTTCAATAATAAAATTTGAAACTTGATTTCTCTTGATTTTTCTATGATTTATAAATGCAGCAAACAATAATTATTTTATAAGCCGTATAGTGGTACTATATTTATTTAATTATTAGATATAAAAATGAAATATTATTTTCACACATCGAATCAAGTCAAAATATTAAATCCTTGTTAAGGAGATATTCTAAGATTAATATTAATAAAGGTTTTTCCAATTGAACAAAAACAATCGAAATTATATTTCACCGACAACAACAATTATATTTAAACAATAATTATATAAACAGCAAATATATTTCCCCGACATGAAACATAATGCGTTTATATATATATATATATATATAGTATATAGATATATATATATATTAATAGTTTAAATAAAGTTCAATACTTGAACCTGATTAGATTATATATTTTTAAATAAAAGTTCAAATTGGGTCAATTTTTTTCTTACTTCGTATTTAAAAACTCTAATTTTAAGTAAAGAGGGTAGTCTTTAACCTTTGACATTTTCTCTAATACATTTTAATAAAAATTAACCACGAATTTCAATGAATAATAAATTCCTTGATAGAAAAGGAAATGTTTTACCAATTGAAAAGATTTTTTGTAATATTACCGCAAATGGACACAGTTTTCTTTTCATTAAATGTATTTTTTTGGTAAAAAGAGTAACATAGAAAGAAAAACTATTTATTTATAATTAAAAATAGTTAAATATTAAATAGTTGGTTAAACTAATATTTTGTTTTAAGAAACAAATTATTTAAATGAAACAAATTTGCTCAGAAACAGAGCAGACTGTAGCAGAATATCGTTTTTCATAACAAGGCAGCCTGTTCCATACCAGACGGGTGAAGCTATACCAAAGGCGTCTGTGTCAAAGCCTTGTTGAGGTAGGTCATAATAAATCCGTTGGTTAAAAAGTTCCTCTTAGCTTTTAGTAGAAAGGGTGGATGGTTTGCAATGAGTACTTCCTTAAGATGTTCCAACAAAAATTCTGCAACAGGCACTTCAGTGGTTTTTTAGCTTTTTAGGTCCCTTTTTGGTAACTATTTGTTTAGCTTATCTTTCTGGTAACTATTTGTATTATTGTATCTTATATAGTAGTATAGTATAGTACAGTATCTTTAGTATGTTAATAGTAAGTATAGTATCTTTAGCATCTTATATAGTAGTATAGTATAGTATCTTATAGTATCTTTGCAGTTTTAATATCTTTGTTTGTATAGCAATGAATGAGTACAGGCCATGATGTATTGGAAATAAAAAATAATTATTATTTAATTAATTACATTACATTAAAAATAATATCATTAATAATACAAAAATTACTAAAAGAAAATGTTACTTACATATTTACATTGTTTGAAAAATTATGTAAAAAGTGATGATGTCATGCATGTATAGATTTCTAATGTAATAGCTTTTTATTGTTACTAATCAATTAGGACAAAATTTAAAAAAACCCAAACTTTATCAAGCATTTCAAACAAATGTGAAATAGATAGTTGTTCATCAAGAATAAATTGTCTAGCAATTATTCCCTTCTAACCATAAAGTGTTACCAACATTGTATCTACATATTAAAACAGAAATATTTCTGGGCGTGCTGTATCTTTAACTCAACTAGATGATTAATATTTGTTCCAAGAACCAAGATTTCAAGAGAAGTAAGGACTGAAATATGCTGCTGATTATTGCTGTTTTGCTAAGATTTTTAATCATCGAAAGCAAATGCTTATTAGATAAAAAAACAAATAATCAATTGTAAATATTTTTTGTCTTAATGAAAATAAAAAATGTATGCAATAAATTTCTACTAAAAAAAGCTTCCTCTTATTACGCTGCAATGAGCCTATTCGACCCACTGTGCTTGAAAATCTGTGGATCGCCGGTTTAAAAATACGTTATAACAGAAAAACAAGTTAATATGCTACAATATTAAACTATATAATTAAGGTTTACCAAATAAAATTAAAAAAATTATTTAATTTTTTTATGACTTATTAGTAAACTTTGCAGATACCTAGTATAAGCATTCATTTAAACATTAATATTTACGTTACTTTAACTGGGGGCCTGATGGCCAGTGGCTAGCACTCGGTGCCACACGTATCGGGTTCAAATCCCGGCGCTGCCATGGATGTTTGTTTTAGTTAGGAATTCACTGTAAAACCATGTCTAATAGGATGTAGAGCGTTGTGGTGGTAGTGTTACTCGCATCCGTAGCATATCTTCAAGCTATACGTGTCTCCTGGGTAGTGCTAAATGAGTAACAGCAGTACAGCTTTTGCTTATAGCATAAGGATTAGCTGTCTGTATTGCAAGCTACATTAGAACAACAACATTGCTTTAACTTGTGTCACATATTAAGAGAGTCCCTGCGTATGGTTCAGGGTTATAATAGTGCTACTGTAGCCCATGCATGCCGTAAAAGGTGACAAAAAAATGGGTACCCAGTGTTCTGGGGTTTACCGGGTGGGGTAAAGTCAGACATAAAGTCCCTTTGAATGCCTCATGTATTTGTGCCGCAAGGTCAAATATATATAGAAGCCGTATTTTTTTTACCCTTTATCGTTACTCATCGTTTTAAGATACGGGTTTTTGGACTTGATATATATGTTGCTTTCGACCAAGTCGGTTAAAAAGGAACGATAAAATATTAAGAGATTATAATTTAACCTTCAAGATATTCATTCAATCTATTTCAAGATATTAATGAAAAAGAAACAAGTTTGCTAAATCCAAATATTCATATAATATCGATTCACTCTATGTATGCTGTTAAAACAATCATAGCATATTTTAAAGGAAAAAAACATTACAATTGTCGAAAACATTAAAATTGTTAAGTTCAAATATTTTTTTACTTTGAAAACAAGTACATTTTTTTCCATATTCCATCCATTTTGTATAATGTCTTTATTGACTTAGCTTATTTATGTCTCTCCGTTCATTTTTGATCAAACCTAATGGTATAACCATATAGAATCAAACCTAATGGAATTTTACATCTTTGGAAAAAAAAAAAGAAAACACAAATGGCAATTCAGTCAGGGATTTAAATCGAACATATTGTTTTCCGATTTTCCGGTTCCACGCTAAATAGTTCTTTTTACAAAGAGATAAACTCAGGAAAAATGAAAAAAAAAAAAACATTTCAGAATTTGGCGAAATATACATTATTGCATGATAACGGCTCATTAAGAGTTTAAGTATAACTTCAATACCAATTTCACTTTTCGGTTGCTCAAAAGCAAAAAGCGAAAAACGACACGAGACCCCTTTGCCCCCCCTACAATTTGTTACAAAACGTTTCCAGTAACAAATCACGAATTTGATCGTTTTCTCCTCTGTCCTCGCACACCCCTCTCTCTTATCCCTTTCTTAGCAATCAATGATTTTTCTGCCCTCTGGTGTTGACTCTTATATAGATGTATGTGCAGGTCGGCCAACTGATTTATACTTGGAAAATCCAATCTGCTGAGCCTGCCAGAGTCGTTTCTCGTAATGATGCGAAACGAATAGCTGTTACACTGCGAAGAGCTAAAGAGGGCAGCCGCTCGTGTATGTAATAGAGAGAGAGAGAGAGTCACAACCATGAAAATAAAAATAAAAAAAAAAAAAATTGAAAGATATGGTTACAGAGGCTTAGCGTGAATTTCATGAGGTATTTTCTTCGATCTCTGTTTTTTCTTCTTTCCGCTCTCTTTCTCTGTAAAAAAGGGAAACAAGCCAAAAGCTGAGTATGGTGTTCAGTTTGCGACATGAATTAGTTTCAAACGGAATTCAGAAAGTTGGTACTACAACTGAAGTATTGGTTCAGATTTATTGAATAAATTATTTTACTATCGCCATTTAAAGTTACCCCCAGAACAAGAAGCATATGTACGAGTGCCTGTCTTTTCCCATGGTTACTGAACCTCAAAATATGATTTCCTAGTCTAAAAGTGTATTGATAAAAATACTTTGTGTATAGAACTAATTTTTCTCCACTTTTATTCTTGCAATCTGATAGCTATTTGGCTAGCGCTTTGGTCTTTGCTACCACATGCATCAGATTCGAATCCTAGTGGTTGCCTGGATGTTTGTTAGTGGTTCGGAATCCTTGTAAAACTGTAGCTCCCTGCCTAATTAGACTTAATTGTGATGACCATAGAGAGACAAAATGATGACCGTAGAGTGACAAAACAAACCTAAACCTAAACCATTTCCTGTAAAAAAAGCAAGCCAAAAAGCAGAGTGCAGCGTTCATTTTGCGACGTGAATTAGTTTCCAACTCTTCAATTGGAAATCAGAAAGTTGGTACTACAATTTAAGTATTGATTAGATTTATTGATTAAATTATTTTACCATCACCATTTAAAGCTACGTCTAGATCTAGAAGCATATGTGAAAGTATATATCTTTTCTCACGACATACAGATATCTTATGGTAGCGATTTTAAACTTGTGTGGTGCACTCTCAAGGGAATGTGATAACACTAATTGGGAGACGCTAGCATTTCGAAAGGAAATTATTGTTAAAAATTAAATAATTTTCTGAAAGGAAAGAAAAACAATACAATCTAACATAACAAAGGGCGTAGAGTGAATTTCGTGAGATATTTTCATCGATATGTTTTTTTTTCTTATTTCCGCTCTCTTTCTCTGTAAAAAAGGGAAGCAAGCAAAAAGCTGAGTGCAGCGTTCATTTTGCGAATTAAATTAGTTTCCAACTCGTCGAATGAAAATCAGAAAGTTGGTACTACATTTCAGTATTGGTTTAGATTTATTAAATAAATTATTTTAGCATCACCATTTAAAGCTATGTCCAGGTGTAGGAGCATATGTGCAAGTTCACATGGTTGTTGAACTTAAAGAAGAATATTTGAATCGTTTAAAGCAAATTCTGATTATAAATAAATAAATAATTAACTGCAAATAATTTTTTTTTTTATCTCAGAAAATAAAAAGCTATGCAATAATTTTTTACTGGAAACCTTCACCTTTTTAAGCTAGAGTTGGTGCATTCGATACTAGATGCTTAATGTCTGCGGTCCCTGGTTTTAAAATACGTTACTTCAGAAGAAACAAGTTAATACATTACAATATTAAACGATGTAATTATCGTTTACAAAATAAAATTTAAAAATCATTTAATATCTTTTTTTTATAATTTATTAAAATTTTGCAGATATCTAGTATATGCATTCATTTAAATATTGAGCATATGTCACACTTACATTGCTTTAACTTGTCTCACATATTAAGAGAGTCCGCATGGGTCAGGGTTAGAATAGGCTCACTGTAGTCCAAGAATGTCGTAAAAGGCAACTAAAATGAGTACCCAGTGCCTCCTTGACGCTCTTACCCAAGAGGGGTAAAGACAAACTTCTCTCTTTGGATGCCATATGTCTTTTTGCAGCAAAGTCGCATATAAAATGAAGCTGAATTTTTTTTTTACCCTTTATCATGCCTCGTCGTTTAAGATACGGATTTATAGACGTGTTCTGTGTGTGTGTGACTAATCCACTGCGTCTTGCAGTGCGGTACAGCCTTCCCATGAGTAATCTACTCTTAGGTGGAGGAAAAGGGCACAGCTTCTGTTGTAATGGTGCACCCGTAGATAGAAGTCTGACTTGACTCCGTGACGCACTTACATTCATATGAGATCCGAACTTAAGGCTTAAAGTGGATTTTGAGCTACTACAAACACCCATGCACAGCCGAGCGTCAGACACTCTGCCTTTTAGGCCCCTGGACTTGATCTAAATGGGGCTGTGACCAATTGGGATAAAAAAGACAACAACATATTAATTTTGATTCAGTTTCCCGCTCTATTTTCATTTTGTGTGCATGAGGGCTGAAGAATAAAGAGGTTTCGAACCACTAAAACATCCATGTTACCGGCAGGATTCGAACCTGAAACCTGCAATGCCAACGGGTAGCCAATTGGTCACTGGGCCACACAATATAAGAAGAAAATATAATTAAACCTTCAAATCTATTTCAAGATATTAATAGAAAAGAAGCCCTTTTGTAGAATTCCAATGTTCAAAAAATATCGATACACTGTATATATGCATTAAAAATAATCATAGCATATTTTAAAGAAAAAAATTTAGAAAGCTATTAAACCTGTTATATTTTTAATATTTATAGCTCAGTTATTAGCAACCAGTACAAAAACATAAAACACACGCTTGCTTATGTATGTCAAAAACATTAAAATAGTTAACTTCAAATATTTTTGTACTCTGAAAACTAGTACTTTCCCCCATATTTCATCCATTTTGTATAATGTCTTTTTTGACTTAGCTTACTTATGTTTCACCGTTCATATTTTGGTGAGTAAATAGTAGCTTAGAATCAAACCTAATGGAATTTTACATCCTTGGAAAAAAAAAGGAAACATACAAATGATAATTCAATCGTGGGTTTAAATCCAACATAATGTTTTCCGATTTCCAGTTCCACGCCAAATAGTTCTTTTTACAAAGCGATATACTTAGTAAAAAGTGAAATAAAAAAAATTTCACCATTTGGAGAAATATACATTATTGCATGATAACGGCTCATTAAGAGTTTAAGTATTACTTCAATACCAATTTCACTTTTCGGTTGTATCAAAAAGCAAAAAGCGAAAAAACCGAAACGAGACCCCCTTTGCCCCCACAATTTGTTACAAAACGTTTCCAGTAAAAATCGCGAATTTGATCGTTTTCTTCACTGTCCTTGCACACCCCTCTCCTTATCCCCTTTCTTAGCAATCAATGATTTTTCTGCCCTCTGGTGTTGACTCTTATATAGATGTATGTGCAGGTCGGCCAACTGATTTATACTGGGAAAATCCAATTTGCTGTGCCTGCCAGAGTCGTTTCGTCCCCGCCGTTTCTCGTAATGATGCGAAACGAATAGTTGTTACACTGCGAAGTGCCAAAGAGGGCAGCCGCTCGTGTGTGTGTAATAGAGAGAGTCACAACCATGAAAATCAAAAATAAAAAAAAATGGAAAGATATGGTTACAGAGACGTAGCGTGAATTTCATGAAGTATTTTCTTCGATCTCTGCTTTTTTCTCTTTTTTTCCGCTTTCTCTGTAAAAAAAGGAAGCAAGCCAAAAGCTAAATATGGTGTTCAGTTTGCGAAATGAATTAGTTTCCAACTCGTCGAATGGAAATCAGAAAGTTGGTACTACAATTTAAGTATTTGTTTAGATTTATTGAATAAATTATTTTATCATCATCATTTAAAGCTACGCCCAGGAATAGAAGCATATGTGAGAGTGCCTGTTTGTTCCCACGGTTGTTGAACCTCAAAAAACAATTTCCTAGTTTAACAGTGTATAGGCAAAAATACTTTATTCATAGAACCTATTTTTCTCTACTTTTATTCTTGCAACCTGATGGCCAATTGACTAGCATTTTGGTACCATATGATTCAGAATCGAATCCTGGTGGTGGCCTGGATGTTTGTTAGTGGTTCGAATCCTCTCTAATCTATATTTCCCGCTCTACTTAGCCTTCGTGCGCACAAGATGACCGTAGAGAGACAAAAATACCCAACCAAACCCGTTAGGGTACCTCATGTATTTGTGGGACAAGGTTACAGACAAAAAGAAGCATTGTTTTTACTCTTTATGGTAACTTGTCATTTTATGATACGTTTGATGTACTTGATGTAGATGTTGCTATCTACCAAGTGGCATAAAAATAACAACATATTAAGAGAATATAATTTAACCTTCATATTTATTTCAAGATATTAATAAAAAAAAAAACACGTTTGTTAAGTCCCAATATTCATAAAATATCGAGTCACTGTATATATGTTGTAAAAATAATCATAGCATATTTTAAAGGAAAATAAATTTAGAAAACTGTTAAATTTGTTAAATTGTTAATATTTATTGCTCAGTTATTTTCAACCATTATAAAAATTAAAATATTCGCTTGCTTATGTCAATCAAAAACATTAAAATAGTAAACTTCAAATATTTTTGTACTTTGAAAACTATTGCTTTTCAATTCATATTATATCCATTTTGTATAATGTCTTTATTGACTTAGCTTATTCATGTTTTTCCGTTCATTTTTGCCGCTAGTAAATAATAATTTAGAATCAAACCTAATGGAATTTTAAATCTTTGGAAAAAAAAAGGAGACACAAATGGCAATTCAGTCGGGGATTTAAATCCAACATATTGTTTTCCGATTTCCAGTCCCACGCCAAATAGTTCTTTTTACAAAGCGATATACTTAGAAAAAATGAAATAAAACATTTCACCATTTGGCGAAATATACATTATTGCATGATAACAGCTCATAAAGAGTTTAAGTATAACTTCAATAACAATTTCATTTTTCGGTTGTTGCAGAAAGCAAAAAAGGGAAAAACGAAACGAGACTCCCTTTGCCCCCCACAATTTGTTACAAAACGTTTCCAGTAACAAATCGCGAATTTGATCGTTTTTCTTCACTGTCCTCGCACACCCTCTCTTCTTATCCCCTTTATTAGCAATCAATGATTTTTCTGCCCTCTGGTGTTGACTCTTATATAGATGTATGTGCAGGTCGGCCAACTGATTTATACTTGAAAATCCAATTTGCTGAGCCTGCCAGAGTCGTTTTTCCTTCCCCGCCGTTTCTCGTAATGATGGGAAACGAATAGCTATTAGACTGCGAAGAGCCAAAGAGGGCAGCCGCTCGTGTGTGTGTAATAGAGAGAGAAAGTCACAACGATGAAAATAATAAATACAAAAAATGTATAGATATGGTTACAGAGGCATAGCGTGAATTTCATGAGGTATTTTTTTCGATCTCTGTTTTTTCTTCTTTCCGCTCTCTTTCTCTGTAAAAGGGAAGCAAGCCAAAAGCTGAGTATACAGTTCAGTTTACGACGTGAATTAGTTTCCAACTCGTCGAATGGAAATCAGAAAGTTGGTAGTGAAACTCAAGTATTGGTTTTGATTTATAGAATAAATTATTTTACCATCACCATTTAAAGGTACGACCAGACCTGGGAGCATATGTGCGAGTGACTGTTTGTTCCCATGGTTAATGAACTTCAAAAAGAAAAAAATGACACCTAAATAGCTTATGGCAGCGATTTTCAAATGAATACCCAGTGTTCGGTGTTACAACAGAGTGGGGTAAAGTCAAACTTTGGGTGACTCGTATATTTATGCCGTACGGCCAAAGATGAAAAGGAGCTTTATTTTTTACCCTTGATGGGGACAAGTCGTTTTATGATACAGGTTTTGACTAATCCTAAGTTTCCTGCATTGCGGTACGGCCTTCCCATGAGTAGGGTGTTACCCTTCCCTTCCCCTACTCTTGGGTGAAGGGAAGGGTAACACCCCTGTTATGGTCGAGCACCCATAGGTAGAAGTCTTACTTGGCTCCGTGATGCTCTTACAGTCATATGAGACCGGAAAGTACGGCTAAAAGTGCATTCCGAACCACTAAAAATATCCATGGCTCCGCCGGGACTCGAAACTCGCAACCAGTGGCACCGAGTACTGACCTCTGGACTTGGTCTAAATGTTGCCCAAATCGACCAAGTGGGTTAAAAAAATCATATTCAGAGAATGCAATTTAACCTTCAAATCTATTTCAAGATATTAATCGAAAAATTAACACTTTTGTTAAATCCCAATGTTCATAAAATATTTATTCACTGTACATACGTTGTCAAAATAATCGTAGCATATGTTAAAGGAAAAAAAAAATTAGAAAACTGTTAAATTTGTTATGTTGTTAATATTTATCGTTCAGTTATTTGTAACCAGTCTAAAGATATAAAATATATGTTTGCTTATGTATGTCAGAAACATTAAAAATTTTAACTTCAAATATTTTTGTACTTTGAAAACTAGTACTTTTCCCCTATATTTCATCTATTTTGTATAATGTTTTTATTGATTTAGCTTATTTATGTTTTTCCGTTCATTTTTTGGCGAGTAAATAATAATTTAGAATCAAACCTAGTGGAATTTTACATCTTTGAAAAAAGGAAACACAAATGGTAATTCAGTCGGGGATTTAAATCCAACATATAGTTTTCCGATTTCCAGTTCCACGTCAAATAGTTCTCTTATGAAAGCTATATACTTAGGCAAAAGGGAAATAAAACATTTCACCGTTTGGCGAAATATACATTATTGCATGATACGGCTCATTAAGAGTTTAAGTATAGCTTCAATACCAATTTCACTTTTCGGTTGTTTCAAAAAGCAAAAAAGCGAAAAACGGAACGAGGCCCTTTTGCCCCCACAATTTGTTACAAAACGTTTCCAGTAACAAATCGTGAATTTGATCTTTTTTCTCCACTGTCCTCGCACACCTCTCACTCCTTATCCCTTTCTTAGCAATCAATGATTTTTCTGCCCCCTGGTGTTGACTCTTATATAGATGTATGTGCAGGTCGGCCAACTGATTTATACTGGGAAAATCCAATTTGTGAGCCTGCCAGAGTCGTTTCTCGTAACGATGCGAAACGAATAGCTGTTACACTGCGAAGAGCTAAAGAGGGCAGCCACCCGTGTATGTAATAGAGAGAGAGAGAGTCGCAACTATGAAAAATAAAATAAATAAATGGAAAGATATGGTTACAGAGCCGTAGCGTGAATTTCATGATATATTTTCTTTGATCTCTGTTTTTTTTTCTTCTTTCCGCTCTCTTTCTCTGTAAAGAAAGGGAAGCAAACGAAAAGTTCAGTACGGAGTTCAGTTTGTGTCCGGAATTAGTTTCCAACTCGTCGAATGGAAATCAGAAAGTTGATACTAAAACTCGAGTATTAGTTTAGATTTACTGAATAAATTATTTTACTTTCACCATTTAAAGCTACTCCAGGTGTAGGAGCATATGTGTGATTGCCTTTTGTTCACATGGTTGTTGAACTTCAAAAGGAATCTTTGAATCCTTGAAAGCAAATGCTGATTATAAATAAATAAGTAAATAACTACAAATGATTTTCTTTATTTCAGAAAATAAAAATTAATGCACAATTTTCTACTGAAAATCTTCACATTTTTAAGCTAGAGTGAGTGTATTCGACACTAGGTGTTTAAAAGTCTGGTGTCGCTGGATTTAAAATACGTTATATCAGAAGAAACAAGTTAATACATTACAATATTAAAAGATATAATTATCGTTTACCAAAAAAAACAAACAAAAAATAATAATAATTAAATTTTTTTGCGTAATTTATTATTAAATTTTGCAGATATCTAGAACATTGAACATATGTCAAACGTACATTGCTTTGACTAGCCTCATATATTAAGAATATCCCGTGCGGGTTAGTGTTAGAATAGCCCACTGTAATTCATTCAAGTCGTTAAAGATGTCCAAATGGGTATCCAGTGCCTGAAGTATAACCGGGTGGGGTAAAGTCAGATTTCTCCCCTTGGATGCCAGATGTATTTCTGCCGCAAGGTCAAATATAAAAAGAAGCTGCATTTTGTTATCCTTGATCATGACTCGTGGTTTAAGAGACGGAGACGGAGACGCAAAAAGACGGACGTGGTTCATAGACTTGGTCTGAGTGTATGTGACTAATTCTCAATGCCCTGCAGAGCAGGACGGGCTTTCTATGATTAATCTTACTCATGGGTGGAGTGAAATGGGGCAACTTCTGTTGTGATGGAGCATCCGTAGGTAGAAGACTGACTTGGCTTCGTGACGCTCTTACATTCATATGAGACCACTACATACGACTTTTTAAGTGGATTTCGAGCCACTACAAACACCCATGCAAAGCCGGAACTCGAACCCGAAAACTGTAGCATAGAGTGTCAGACACTCTACCATTTAGGCTCCTGGACATGGTCTGAATGGGGCTGTCGACCAACTGCGATAAAAAAGAAAATAACTTATTAAGTTTGATTCAGTTTGTCGCTCTACTTTCATCTTGTGTGCACGAGGGCTGAACAGACCGAGACCCACAAATCTGAACCCCTAAAACATCCATGCCACCTCCAGGATTCGAACCTGAAGCCTGTAATACCAAGGGCTAGCCAATTGGCCACCAGACCACACAACATAATAAGAGCATATATTTAACCTGCAAATCTATTTCAAGATTATAATAGAAAAGAAACACTTTTTTGTTAAATCACAATATTCATAAAATATTGGTTCACTGTATATACGCTGTCAAAATAATCATAGTATATTTTTAAAGGAAAAAATTTAGAAAACTGTTAAGTTTGTCATATTGTTATTATTTATTGCTCAGTTATTTGCAACCAGTTATAAAAATATAAAATATTCGCTTGCTTAAGTAAGTCAAAAACATTAAAAAAATTGAACTTCAAATATTTTTGTAATTTGAAACCTATTATAATCCCCCCATATTTCATTCATTTTGTATAATGATTTTATTGAATTAGCTTATTTAGGCTTTTACTTTCATTTTATGGCGAGTAAATAACAATTTAGAATCAAACCTAATGGAATTTTAAATCTTTGGAATGAAAGGAAACATAAATGGTAATTCTGTTGTGGATTTAAACCCAACATATTGTTTTCCGATTTCCAGTCCTTACACCAAATAGTTCTTTTCAAAGCGATATACTTTTAGGAAATAAGTGAAAACAACATTTCACCATTTGGCAAAAAAATACATTATTGCATGATAACGGCTCATTAAGAATTTAAGTATAACTTCAATACCAATTTCAGTTTTCTGTTGCGCAAAAGCAAAAAGCGAAAACGAAACTAGACCCCTTTTGCCCCCCACAATGTGTTACAAACGTTTCCAGTAACAAATCGCGAATTTGATCGTTTTTCTCTCCACTGTCCTCGCACACCCCTCTCTCCTTATCCCTTTCTTAGCAATCAATGATTTTTCTGCCCTCTGGTGTTGACTCTTATATAGATGTATGTGCAGGTCGGCCAACTGATTTATACTTGGAAAATCCAATTTGCTGAGCCTGCCAGAGTCGTTTCTCGCAATGATGCGAAACGAATAGCTGTTACACTGCGAAGAGCTAAAGAGGGCAGCCGCTCGTGTATGTAATTGAGAGAGAGTCACAACCATGAAAATATTAATAAAAAAAAAAAATGGAAAGATATGGTTACAGAGGCGTAGCGTGAATTTCATGATGTATTTTCTTCGATCTATTTGTTTTTTCCCCGCTCTCTTCTCTGTAAAAAGGGAAGCAAGCCAAAAGCGAGTACAGAGTTCTGTTTGCGATGTGAATTAGTTTTCAACTCGTCGAATGGAAATCAGAATGTTGGTACTACAACTCACGTATTGGTTTAGATTTTTGAATAAATTATTTTACCATCACCATTTAAAGCTACGTCCAAGTCTGGTAGCATATCTGCAAGTACCTGTTTGTTCACATGGTTGGTGAATTTCAATAAAGAATCTTTTAATCCTTGAATACAAATGCTGATTATAAATAAATAAATAATTAAATTGGGATAGAAAGAGCAACAATATAGTAAGTTTGGTTGGGCTTGTCGCTCGACGGTCATCTTGTGTGCACGAGGGCTAAACAGGCCGGGACCAACAGTCTGAAGAGGATTCTGAACATAAAGCCTGTGATACCAAAAGTTAGCCACTTGGCCACCAAGCCACGTAACATAATAAAATATTATAATTTAACCTTCTAATCTATTTCAAGATATTAAGAGGAAAAAAACGCGTTTGTTAAATCCTAATATTCATAAAATATTGATTCACTGTAGATATTTTGTCAAAATAATCGTAGCATATTTAAAGTAGAACAAATTTAGAAAACTGTTAAATTTGTTATGTTGTTAATATTTATCTCTCCGTTAATTGCAACCAGTAAAAAAACATAAAATAAACGCTTGCTTAAGTAAATCAAAAACATTAAGAAGTTGACTTCAAATATATTTGTACTTTGAAAACTATTACTTTTTCCCCCATATTTCCCTCCATTTTTTGTAATGTCTTTGTTGACTTAGTTTATTTATGTTGTTCCGTTTATTTTTTGGTGCAAGTAAATAATAATTTAGAATCAAACTTAATGGAATTTTACATCTTTGAAAAAAAAAAAAAGGAAACACAAATGGTAATTCAGTCGGGGATTTAAATCCAACATATTGTTTTCCGATTTCCAGTCCCACGCCAAATAGTTCTTTTTCAAAGCGATATACATAATTAGGCAAAAGTGAAATAAAGCATTTCGCAATTTGACAAAATATACATTATTGCATGATAGCGGCTCATTAAGTATAACTTCAATACCAATTTCACTTTTTTGTTTGTTGCAAAAAGCAAAAAGCGAAAAACGAAACGAGAGCCCCTTCTTCCCTACAATTTGTTACAAAACGTTTCCAGTAACAAATCGCGAATTCAATCGTTTTCTTCAGTCCTCGCACACCCCACTCTCCTTATCCCTTTCTTAGCAATCAATGATTTTTCTGCCCTCTGGTGTTGACTCTTATATAGATGTATGTGCAGGTCGGCCAACTGATTTATACTGGGAAAATCCAATCTGCTGAGCCTGCCAGAGTCGTTTCTCGTAATGATACGAAACGAATAGCTGTTACACTGCGAAGAGCTAAAGAGGGCAGTCGTTCGTGTATGAGAAGAGAGAGAGTCGCAACTATGAAAATAAAAAAATAAAATAATGGAAAGATATGGTTACAGAGGCGTAGCGTGAATTTCAGTATGTATTTTCTTCGGTCTCTGTTTTTTTTTCTTTCTTTCCGCTCTCTTTCTCTGCAAAGAGGGAAGCACGCCAAAAGCTGAGTACAGAGTTCAGGTTGCGACGTGAATTATTTTCCAACTCGTAGAAGGGAAATCAGGAAGTACTACAATTCAAGTATTGGTTTAGATTTATTGAATAAATTATTTTGCTATCATCATTTAAAGCTATGTCCAGATCTGGAGCATATGTGCGAGTGCCTGTCTTTTCCTATGGTTGTTGAACCTCAAAAAACGATTTCCTAGTTTAAAAGTGTATAGATAAATATGTTTTCTCGATAGAACTTATTTTTGCTCCACTTTTATTCTTGTGGTCTGATAGCCAATTGAGTATCGCTTTTGGTCTTTGGTACCATAGGCATCAGATTCGAATCCTAGTGGCCGTCTGGATGTTTGTTAGTGGTTCGAATCCATGTAAAACTGTTGCTCCTGTCTAATTAGACTAAAGTATGCACAAGATGTTCGTAGAGGACAAAAACCAAACTTAAACCTAAACCTTTCTGTGTAAAAAAGGGAAGCAAGCCAAAAGTTGAGTATAGAGTTCAGTTTGCGATGTCAGTTAGTTTCCAACTCGTCGAATTTAAATCAGAAAGTTGGTACTAGAACTGAAGTATTGGTTTGAATTTATTGAATAAATTATTTTACCATCACCATCTAAAGTTTTGCCCAGGTGTAGAAACATATGGGCGAGTGCCTGATTGTTCCTATCGTTGTTCAACCTCAAAAACGATTTCTAGTCTATCAGGGAATAGACAAAAATACTTTATGGATAGAACCTATTTTTCACCATTCTTATTTTTTCGACCTGATATCCAATTGGCTTGAGCTAGCTCTTTGGTACCATAGGTTTCAGGTTCGAATTCTGGCGGAGGTATGGATGTTTGTTAGTGGTCCGTAAACCAAGTTAAATAGTAGTTCCTGGTCTAATTAGCCCAAAGTGTGCACAAAATGACCGTAGAGCGACAAACCACACCAAACCAATCAAAAAACGAAATCTACTAGGTTGTGGCAGCAATTTTCAACCAGTAGGGTACGCTGTAACACTAAATGGGTGGCCCAAGCATATGAAAAAGAAAATATTATTAAAAATAATAATTTACCGAACGAAAAACAAAACACAATGCATTGTAATATAATAAAAAAAAAATTACGCATTTATAGTATATAATACTTTTATAAATTGGATAGTATATATGAATATAGAATTGTATATATGAATTTAGATTGCATATATAAATGTAGGATTATATATATGAATATAGGATTGTATATATGAATATAGGATTCTATATGTGGATATTTAATACCGTTAATTGCAATTAATACGCAAATTACAACATACACATTCACGATAAATTCAATTGCAATAGAAGAATAGACTCGACTGCGATTGCTATAATTGAACGAGGTGCCGCATAAAAATTCCAGACAAATAGGACGTTCAAATAGGATCCAGACAACAGACGTTCTAGAAAATAGGCATTCTGACGAAGCAGTACGCTATCGTCGATATAAGATTGAGGTCAATAGAGAGGCACCGATTCTGGTTTTGCCAATGTATCATATCGGTATTGCTACATATCCATAAATTTACTTATTCTTTCTAATTTTTATGGTTTGTAATCATGATCATAACGTAGTTATTAAAAACTTATTATTATTTATTATTGTGTGAAATTAGATCGCAAATATTGAAATCTTGAGAAACCGTTTTATTATTAGCATTTTACAATAGTCGCGCAAAACTGTATTCTAATCAAAAAGTTGCATGAGCAAAGAATCCATGTGTTTAATTGATCTGGTTTGATCTCAAAAATAGAGCCCATTTATCTCATTTTGCTAACGGCACTTATTTGGTAAATCCTGCTAAGAGCAATAGGTCGGCTGTCAGCTGAATTCTTCTCAACTGAAAAAGGGGTAAGCCAATTTTCGATTTCTCGATCCTCTAGTGCCAAGAACATTATCGTTTAGAGTTGCATCCCAACTTGGGGAAACCGATTTCATTTTCTCGGATGTCTGGAGGTATCTCTAAGTTGAGTCCAGACTTCAGAAGTAAGTAAGTCCATCCATCTGCTTGCACGTGATCTTTAAAGACAAGTTTATTTATCGTTGAAAATAAACTGGGTAACTAAAACGTTTAGTAAAGACTAGTATGAGCCATGGGTTTGCTGACAATTGTTATGGAGTAAATCCCTTTCAGCAGGATAAAATTCGACTCGTCGGTGAGAAATTTTTCATTATAACAATCCTGGAAAGGTGAGGAAATATTCATTAAGAACAAAATTTATTTTACCTAGGTTTTTTGAACAAGAAAGCCGAATTCAAATGCAAAATAACAAGTAATATAAAAAAAAATTAAGTCTAATCCTACTTAGGTTCACAAACTAAAAATTTTATTTTAGTTACTTTTATTAAATAATTACTATTAATATAAATATGTATATATATATATGTCAGAATCACAATATTAATGGCAAAATAAAATTCTTCAATTATATTTTTTGAGAAAAATCCTTCATTCTAACCACTAAGCCACAACTGCTAACTCAATCTCGAAAATCATTTGGATAAAACATCTATTTAATGCAAAAATTTATTAAAAATTATTTATTTTTCGCAAGTATTAAAAATTAATTAATTTAATTTAATGAATGAATTAATATTTGAAAAAATTGTATTAACGTCAAGTGTCATCCACTACAAGTTCAAAAAAAAAAATGTATTTCACCTAGAGTGGAGGAATAAAAAGTATTTTTATGAACGATTGAAACTTTAAACAAGATATATATAGGGAGAGTGTGAACTAATAGCAGGAATTGAAAAATGCCCATTTGCAACGGGAACAGTAATGTTAAATGTAAGAGTGGGACGTTCTTGTGAGGGCCTCGAATGTTTTAAATGGAACGAAGAGCTACCAGATACCTTTACTGATGGCTATTTTCAAAATTGTGGGGCTGCTGCAATCTGTTGTTTTTGTCTTGCTAAGATATTTTAATTATTTTCAGAGTATTATGAATATATATATAGTATACCAAAAATGTAAACTTTTTATCCTTCTTATAATTGTTAAATTATATATTTTTATTTAAAATAAATTGTTACCCTTTATTTGCTTGGTGTGTATGTATTGCTTCTATTTATTAAAAAAACAATTAAGGATTTCAAACCTGTTTTGCTGATGTGGTATTATTGGCTGATTAATGTTATTGCTGATCATAAAGAAAGAGATGCCTTTTGTAATGTTTGGAAGTTTTGGAGTATTGGGCCAATATTTTTATGAACTGTGAGTTAATGAAGGAATCTATTTTGGGTATCAGATTAGAAATCAAACCGAACGCAAAAAACAAAAGGAGAACTGTCAAGGAGGGAATTAGAAAAACATACATTATATAACATATTAACATTATATATAATTCCCAAAACCATAGCGGCTTATCCCGATTCATGGCTAAGTGGGCGTACCCGTTGGTAAGCATTAGGGAGGAAGTTAAATCCACAGGCGGCTTTAAACACTGTTCCAAAAAATGAAGAGACTGGATGGCATTTGTAGGGTTCATCATCTTGCCTCATGAGTCGGACTACCTGATGGGAGTTTGCCGGGTTTTCTCCCATACGATATGCAAATACGGATAGTTCCCCGCAAAGTCCTCCCGGAAGGCACTTCCTTCTTCTTAAGTGACTTGGAACCAACTTAGATTTCTACCTACGGGTGATCCATCAAAACAGAAGCTGCCCTCCCTCCTTCCATGAAGGATACAACAATAACAACAACCATAGCTGTATATATATATATATAAATATATACAGCCTTCAAACCTGTTTTGTTGATGTAGTATTATTGGCTGATTAATGTTATTGCTGATCATAAAGCCAGAGATGCCTTTGTAATGTTATAATAAAATGTGTATGTAATTGTTTATAAGTAGTGTAAGTGTATGTGCAAGTAAGTATGTGTGTGTAGTGTAAGTATAAATATATAAACAGCTATGGTTTTCTGCAAAAAAAAATAAATAAATAATCCTTTTGATTATCAAATTAAAAATAAAAGTTTTCGCAGCATATTCATGAAGAACATAAATTTCTTAATAAAGCATATTTCAGGGGAAAAAAATTAACAAATGTTGACTACATACATAGCAGTGTAGCAGGTATAGTACTCTGTGAGAAATTGGATTTGCCATTATCTCTTTCTTGTGGTAAATGAATTAGGTCAATGTTTCGAGAACCATATAAATTGCAATGCATTGATTCAAATAGTCACCAGTAAAAATTATTTATAATAATTAAAGTAAAAAAGTGTAAATTATAACATGCTTCATGATCTAAGAAATGAAATACTACCGCAATGTGCTCTTATAAGCAACGATTTATTTCTAATAAAATACACGCACTAATTGGGTGACCAACCCCCAGGCGATTAAAAGCCGGACTCCCCAATTCCCAGTCAACTTACCTTTGCCAAACCCCCAGAGTCAGTCATTTACCTTTAACCTGTTCAAGTCTTAGTGTAACGATCTGATCCGGGACGGTTGGGGCTAAATCAGGAATTTGCTGCCGACTTCCTTAAGTGAAGCTGCGAGCAAGGGCGGCTAATGAAGATTTGCTGCGATGTCCTTATCTCTGTCGGACATAGCAACCTGCTAATGGGGTTCCGGCGCCCCAATCCACGGCAGTACAGATTTTGTAATTTTCATTACCAGGGGCTTAGCCGAGTGTCCAGGAAAGACATCACGGGATAATTCCCCGATAATATTGTCGGATATCTTGAAATTCTGCGCAATTCTCATTTCCTCCGGTTATTATTATTGCCCGACTTCAGCCACGGGATCACATTAATTTCGGTGATTTGAATGGTTTCCGGTGCCATCATTTGAGGGGATATTCTCTCCGAGCTAAAGAGATGTGCTTTGCAAAAGAGCAGTTCTGGAATGAAATTTTGAAAATGCTTTCCAAAACAATGTTCCACAAAAGTTTGGGTTGCATACTTTCATAGCCTGGATTCTTACTTTCTGTAAAAATAAAACCAACGATGAAAAGACGTTAATCGAGAGAAAGAGTAGAAAAGAAACTTTTTCATGATTATTCTGTCAGGCGTATATAAACGGTTGTTTTAATATGACATCCACTATCTACAAAAATCATAACCCAGATAAATTACACGGAGTAGCCAGTTTACGTCTTTAACATTTTCAAAAGTATAAGAATTTAGACAACCACTAGGATTTTATGACTTAATCAAGCATGTTTATGTTATTCTGCGCAGGTATTTTATCAATTAAAGTTAATATAGCAATGAAAAAATTAAAAAAAAATTTAATTCTCATACATCATATAACACACAATCTTACTGAAAAAGAAAAATTGTGTGCAGTACAAAATCAACTTTCTCAAACCGAAGTCATATAATTTTGACAGTTTTAAGGTCTACGTTTCTTAAAAGGTTTGAGCTACAACAAGGAATTTTTGATTAATTTTTCTGATTCAAATGTTACATTTTAGTTAATTTAATCCAATAATCTAAATAATAATCTAATAATAGTCAATAATAATATATAATGGTCTTTAATAATAGTCAATAATAATATATAATAGTCTTTTAATAGTCTTATAGTAGAGTGAGAACAGTGAAAAATAACTTTTTTTCTATAATTATTTTGTCAGTGGTATAAACGGTAGTTTTTGGGTATCATCCAATTTCTACAAAAAACATAACCCAACTAAATTACACGGTGTGGGACGTCTATGGCCTTAAATAGCATTTTCAAAAGCATGAGAAATTAGACAACCACAAGGATTTCATGTTTTTATCTAGCATATTTAAATTTTTAAGGAAAGTGTTTTTAACAATTAAAATTAATATAGCAATGGAAAAATTTAAAAAATAACATTTACTTCTCAACTTAATCATATAACAAAAAATACTTAATGAAAAATAATTGTGCGAAGTACAAACTCAACTTTCAAACCGAAGTCTTGCAATTTAAAAGTTTTTAAGTCTACGCCTCTTAACAAAGTTTGGGAGCCTGATGACCAATGGGTTACCTCTGTGGCCTTTAGTATCACAGGTTTCAGATTCGAGTTCTGGTGGTGGCATAGATGTTTGTGAGGGGTTCGAATCCTCTTTAAACTGTAGGTACCGGCCTAATTAATCGAAAGTGTGCAGAAAATGACCGTAGAGGGACAAACCAAAGCAAGAGCCCCAAAAGAAGAACATTCCTATAATCATATTTATCGCTATAGTTACGTAAGCATAGCATTAGGCATAGCTTTTGAGAAAATCATCTTGATTAAGAAACATAACATGCTGTCCTCCGTCTTAGTCCTGTATGCTTATAAACTAAAAATATTAAAATATCTATAATTTTTTTTAAAAAAATTTCAATATTTCATGCATTATTTATTAAAAAAGCATAATTTTAGGCAATTTTCATTGCATTATTTTAATGCATAAAAGAATTCACGATACACATTAAAAATAATAATATCAAAGTTCTCTTCTTTTATAACTCCTTCTTAACAAATTAATTAATTTTTTTTAAACATTTCTCCTTCTAACAAAAATTTAAACAAAAAACAATTATTTGAAGCGATAAATTATAAGCCAGACAGATGCTGAACAAAGTGTGATTTTTTAAATAATAAATACTAGCTTTTGCTTTTTGCTCGCGACGCTTACGATTTTTTTTTTATTTAGAAGTATAAAATGGTGATGATTTTAGTTGTTTTAAATTATAGAACAAATTTTAAATTTTAAAATTTATTTCTGGAGATAATCTGTTTCTGTATGAAGATTTTCATTCGTTTTTGATAAATTAAGTAAATATTTTATATCAAGATTCCCTTGGTGTTTGAAATTTACATAAAAATAGAACCTATGTCTGTTAAAACCAATGAAATATAAATTAGTATGATTTAAATTCTTAATATAATTAATCTGAACAAAATTTATTTTGAAAATTTCTTTATAAAACTATTTTAATTTATTCCAAAAATCTGAATAAATACTACAATGCCGCTATTGTTTCTAATATATATTAGAAAATTTTATTCTTTAAAATAAAAATACAAAAATTGATAATAGGACCTTTAATTAAAAATTAAAATGCTAACTGGGGATGGTTAATTCAAATCAGATTGAGCTTTATTAAAATTAAATTCTTTATCATTCATAAACATGTGGACCAATTTTCCATGTTTTTTTTTCTTTTATCAAAAATATACTAATTATTTTTTTTTCTTAGCTAAAAAACTATTTCTAACTATATTTTCTATAGAATATTTTTGCATAACGAGATCAAATTATAAATGTTTTTTATTTTACCTTCTTCAGTTCATTATAATTTGTACTTACAGCAAGAGTTAGAATTAATTAAAAATTTTCAGTAAAACTATAGAAACAAATTTACTTTCCCTGATTAATATGAAAGAAAAAATATTTATTTTTCGTGAAAATTTTCAAAAGTCAAATTTTGCGCATTTTATGAATTAATAATTAAAAAAATCAAATATCTAGGAGTTAAAACAAACACCATGCATACGTATGCCAAATGTATTCAGTATATAACCATATATATTAATTTAAATCATAAATCTTTTTTAATTTTTTTGTACAATCTTCAAATACAAAGAAAAATAGACATTTCAACATACATTTCAAAATAAAGATGTTTTTCATAAGATGCCTCATATATTTAGAAAAGGCTGTATATAAAAATGGTAGAAGGTTGAATAAAAAAAACCATGGGCTTTTCAAATAATAATTTTTAATACAGAGTTCATTAAAAAGAGCTATGACAACTTAAAAACAAACGACAGTTAATAATATTACTTCATTTTTACATAATAATGGTCTTCTTATATTCAATCAAAAAATATTTTCTTGAAAAAGGTTTTTTTCCCTCAGTGAAAAAATAAAACAATTTTAATAAAATTATAAAATAATAAAATAATTTTAAAGAATGCCTTATACATTTAGACTGGATTGTATGAATAACTGAAAGAATGTTGAGAAAATATCGTGAACTTATAAAATAATAAATTTTTAGTACATAGCTCAAAAAATAAGGATATTAAAAATATAAAAATAAACAAAATATATATTTTTAGGAGTTAACTTATTGACATAATTTCCTCAAAAGAAGCATTTTCCAAAATCAGCAAAAAAAAAAAAATTTCATGAATAATACTTATTCTTGAAGGAAAGAACTACAAACCCTAGATTATTGTGTATCTTCAATTTGCAGAAGATTGTAAAATATTTTTTATTCTTAATTCTTTTTCTAATTAAATCTATTTCTAATGGACTCATTATACATTTATTTACGCACGAATGTTTAAGTAAATGATAGAATGATGAGAAAAAAAGACAGGTTTATAATATAAAATATTTTAATAGGGAATCATTAATGAGATTATAAATAAGTAATATATATAAAAAAGTCAAAGTCAATTCTATTTTTTCACTCTATTGCAGAAAGTCCTTTATAAATAATTTTCATTCATTTTTTTGTGGAAGTTTATCTGGAGCCATCTATTGGTAGATATATGCAACTTAAATCTAAAAAACTAAAATTATTTAATTAAATTAAATTACTGAATTAATATTTAAGAAAAAAACTGTGTTTTAACATCAAGAGTGATGATCCCACGACAAGTTCAAAAATGTATTTGAACTTGAGTGGTTGAATAAAAAGTATTTTATGAACGATTGAAAATTTGAACAAGATATATATAGGAAGAGTGTGAGCTAGTAGAAGGAATTGAAAAAAAAGTAATGCAATTAATTCCTAATGGAACTATTTTCATATTCTAACATATGGACGTACTATTCAAAAATCAAGAGAAAAAGGTATTCCAATGTTCTGGCAGTGAAAAGTGACCCACCCCGATATCAGTGTCCGAATTCAGGAGGGAGAAGAAACAAACTACACTCCCCACAGACAGCGTCCAGCTTTTTGCCAGTTCTATTGCATTAAGTTTTTGGCTACCATTTCCACACTTGATGCTTTTCTGTACGCTACGTGTTGGGATGCCTTAAGTAGGACAAGGAGCCCATAATAGCCTCCCACAGAAGAAAGACAACACTGACTCCCCCCCCCCCCCACCAGACGATGGGGTTTGCCTTTGTTGCTCTTTCTGGGGTTTGAGCCCCTGGTCTGGAATATTTATGAGGGTCGCCCAAACGATCTGTTTTAGCCCTGGTAAGGGAGAAAACGAATTTAGCGAGTTGCCGAGTCAAGACGTTAGTTAGTAATGAGGAACTGAGGAACAAAATCTTTTTCATCTCTCCATCCTCACCTTACTGATTTTTGTTTTTTTTTCGTTTGTTACCCCTCAGAAGGGATTTATTGGAATAAATAGCTACTATAGTGTTTGGGGAGGATTGGTAAAAAAAAAAAATTCGCTGGTTATTTGTCTCTTCTGCACAACTTTTTTCTTTGTAGTTAGAGTGAGAAAAAAAAAAGAGTAAAAACACTTTTGATTTCCTTCCTCTGATGAGAGAATTTTTGTTCGATTTTTTTTTTTTTGTTTTTGTTTTGAGTGCGCACGTGCGACTTCATTACGGTGTTAAAAAGTTTCATTCAGGTTCTGGTTCTTCACTTGGTTCTTCGTACCGATTAATGAATTGCAATAGAAATATGCAAGTGGTGTCTCGAGAAATCTGTTGGAATTAAGCATGTCTTCAAGTTAGATTGGATGAAAATATTCTTTTGAAGTTTCAAGAAGTGCTTCTAATTGAACTGCATGATTTGCATTTTCGCAGTGCATTGAATGTGAATTGTTTTTCATGCAGTGCAATTTGATTGCTATTTGATAAGAATCGTGATTTTAAATCTGTATAATTGTTACGAAATATTTAACATGATATGTATTAAAATTTACCACGTGTTTAATGTGAATTGCTTTTTTGAAAGTAAATTGTTATTTCTTGCAGTGCAATTTGATTGTTATTTGCTAAAGATTGTGATTTTTAATCTATATAATGCTACCAAATATTTATAGTGATAAATATTAAAATTTACAATGTGTTTAAATAATTCTTAAATAAGTGTTATTCTTACTTGAAAATGCAATTTTTAATTCTAAATCAATTATTCTGGCCAAAATAGTTTTACTGTTTGCAATTGGACAAAATGCTTTGCATAGATTGCCACAAGAGTTGTTTTTCTAGCAGACTACACATCAATTTTAGTTTTTTAATAGACTTTTAATGAAGCAAAAGATTAAAATAGGAACATAACATTCATGTGTTGTAAATAAAAAGCAACCCCTTAAATATTAGGAATAAATTTTGTTCTATTGTTTCCTTCTTCGTAGACAAAAAAAAAGTTATTTATATTTTTAGCATTTTGTTACATAGACCATTCAAGCCTTAGATGTCAACTATGGTTTCTACAATTTTTAAATTTCAGGGTAAACTAGAATTAAATTACCTTCATTTAAACCAACTTTCGTTATTAAATATTTTATTGCAATCTAAAAGAATTTTGATTTTTTACACATAAACGAACTTATAAATATAATATAAAAAAACTCAGATTATAGTTTATTTTAAGACTGTTTTTTTAAAATGTTTTACTAACAACATCAAATTGGTTTCATTATTCGGATATATCCAAAATAAAAGTATATCCAATATTTTAAAAACCGCTTTGTGATAATTAATATAAAATCATGTAGGCTATTTTTAAGGGCTATTTCTAGATCAACTCAGTTTCTTTTTCAAGGGCTCCACACTTTTTTTCATTTTTTTTAAAGCATCTACCATATCTATTAGGTAGATGAGAAACATAGTGGTCAAAAAATAAGCAATAGCAAGGAGTTGTTCTGACAAGCATCAAAATGTTCAAGAAATTTGCTCATTCCACTCATCAAAATTCCAAAATTAAAACTTTTCTTACTCTTTTTACTTTTTAAGCGCTACTTCTAGAACAACTCAGTTTAGTTTCAAAGATTTATCACTTGTGTCCGTTTTTAAAGCATCATCCATTTTTTCTATTACGTTCTTGAGAAACATAGTCGTCAAAAAATGCAAGGGCAACGAACTCTTCTGACAGGCCTCATAAATGTCCAGAAATTTTGTTCATTTCATCAAAATTCCAAAATTGTAACATTCTTACTCATTTTGTTTTTTTAAAATTATGCAATTCAATTAGATCCTTCTTGAAATCAACTGTTTTACAACGAACGAACAAATATCACAAATTCCTGATTATTCTTGTTCAGGCAGTTTCAATTGATCTCTAAATAAATATATTTTTGCGAGAGTGCATTACCTTTTCAATCCATCAGACAGAATATAACCTCCCCTGGAGCTCTAAGGCGTTTAGCTCATATCTAAACTGCTCCAAGAAATATGATAAGGAGTTCTTAAAGTTTTTTTTACTTATCTGAGCCTGCAACTTCCAAGAAGAATTTTTCAAACTGGATGATAGTTCATTAATGATGACTTTTTCATGAATTAAAATATCAGCTATGGTAGTCTAAAAAATCCCGGAGACATCACGAATTTTAAAATCTTTTAATCATAAGTATGAAACCGCAATTTATTTAACAACTTTGAAACTCCTTTGAAACAGCAATTGATTTAACAACTTAGAGACTCCTTTGAAACCGCAATTGATTTAACAACTTTGAAACTCCTTTGAAATCGCAATTGATTTAACAACTTTGAAACTCCTTTAAAACCGCAATTGATTTAACAAAAACTGCTTCAAGCGTTATTTTGAAGACATGATGTCATTAAGCCTACAAAGCTTAAGCTTTCTTTGTTCAACTTTTGTTCAATAAGTTTTTGCTTCGTAACCATGCGCTTACTGAAATTGTAACAAAATTCAAACATTTTATTTGATCAGTAATTCTCTAGAATTTAGTATTTTGTGAAACGCAGTAGCTGTACTACTCTGTTTCTAATTGCAGTTTCGATATAGGAAGTAATTAGGCAATGCCTTTTCCTGAAACATCAATCAGTAGTAGGCTCAATCTTCAATCAAACATCAATTTTACTCTTCTAGCATCTTTCAGTCCCAGCAAACAGTTAAAGGAAAATCAGTTTAGAACTCAGTTTTTTTTAATATTGAAAGCTGAACTATTATACTACTATATTTGTTAACTATTATAATTCTACAATAATAAAATTCTAATAATAATTTTATGAATTTTATTTATAATTTTAGCTGCAAAATTCTCTAATGTAAATGTTATTTAGTAAAGCAAATTTATGCCGAAATCTTTCTTACTTTGTAATCAATTAAAAAATTAAAAAAAAAACAACATAATATTTATTATTATTGTTGTTGTTTACCTTTTCAAATCAAAAGTACAAAAATGACCTATAATATTACATCAAAACATTCGTCTTCCAATATTTTTCTTTTTACTGTCAAACAAATTAAAAAATAATTATGTTGATGATTAAAATTAATAAAGAATAATTGTAAGAGTTAGTATATCTAATAATAATTACTACTTTTAAAAGTTACGTATTTGTACCTTACTTTTTTCTCAGTTTGAAATAAAAGCTATTTCAATCAACATTTATAAAGATTTCTATCAAAGAGTGTTCATCGTCGTATTACATGACAGTAAAATATTTTTCACAAACTTCCCTTACATTTCATAACGAACTTTTTTATGTATTGCTTAAATATAATGCTATAAATAAAGTTGAATGTTAATTTAATAATATTTAATTCATTTTACATGAGTTTGTTTCGTTATTTTATTATTATAATCATTATCTCTAATTTTCTTCCCTAGTAATGGAATCAGTTATAATATAACTTTAATCTTTCTGCTTATTTGCCCTTCTAAAAATATTAAACCCTATCTTTTTGGGTACTTCAATTACAATTTATACTATATATATATATTGAGTATATATACTATATATATATATATGGTGGGCCTCAATTTCTCTTACGTATGCCAGAAAGAACCCGCGAAATTGAGGGATTGCATTAGAAGAGGACTTTGACTGCCTGCAGTTCCGTGTAATATGGGAGAAAACCAAGAAAACTCTTTCTAGAACGACTAACTATAGGCACAAGACTTTTTTAACGCATTTTCATGATAGCCGTCTGAAACTCCGTTCTGAAAGCTGTTACTGCTCAGATGTCATCAGCCAATTCAAACCAAAGCCCTCTTACACACTAGCTGTGCAGGTTGCCACAAGTCATGCAGTTGTTCTGTATTAAACATATATTTTCATTGTCTTCTTTTTTCCAATAGACGCAAAGATGATGTTCTGTAAGTTTACTTCAATCAGAAAAAAAATATTTCACAATGACTTTTAAAATTTCTTGCTAACATTTGTTTTATGTGATGCTTGCCTAAGGTTAAATTTCTCGAAAGAAGGTGTAACACAGATTGTAGAATATCATGTGCAGTATAAATTTATTTTATGTACGAGAAAGGAAAATCAAGAACTTGCTTGGAAAAAAAAATGAACATCGCTTGCTTGAAAAAAAAAAAATAATTAACATGGAGAACTTGCATTTTTAACAGGGCAATATATTTACGAATTTGTTGTTTGATTTAGAACATTAGTGGTTCCTCGTGTTTATATTTAAATATGTTGCGAACAGCCAACAGACGGAGGAATTGCTTTTCGGAAGGTCTTTTATGGGTCTCTGTCCCAAATTTGTGCGCCATAAGAGCGGAAACAAAAAATATTGCTACAAGAGTAGCCTGACAACTGATTTGAGACGCCTTGTATACAAAAAAACTTTATGTTACAAAAAAAAAATAAATAAATGAAAATATACAAAAACATAAACTGTATTCCAACATCCGCCCTCCGCCACGCTACTGCGCATGTTACCATTCGCCCACGCGTTGAACATAACATGCTGTTCAGCAAACATTTTTCTCCGCGTTTGCAATAAATTAAATATAATAATAATAAATTATTTCATATATGTTAATTTTTTATAAACTACTATTCTTTTTAATATTTCATTAGGCAGTAACACTTTTTATTATCAAAACCTGTTTAAATTTTTTTATAAAAAATATCTATTTTTTACATTTTTCTAAAAATAAATGCGTTTCAGTGCTGCAATCATTTAAGCAGTATTATAAGAGCATTTTCTTGTAATCAAAATACAAATATAATATTACAGTAGAGCACCGTGAAGTAACATGGAATATATAATGTGAGACCTATATTAAAATATATTACTTATATGAAAAATACAGAAAAATTACATTAGTTGCATTTGTTTAACATGGAGTAGTGGTAGATAAAAAATGATATTATATTCAAAACTAATTGTGTGACAATCATAGCAAATGAATAAAAAAACAAATCATTAAAATTGTTTTAATTTTTATATTAGTGATTGGAAAACAAAGAGACAGAGATAATCTATAAACAGAATTGTTATTTCGCAATTAATTAGAGAATCAATCAAATAATAAAAAATAATCTAGTAACTGAATTGGAACATGTGGTTGAACAAAACGGATGTTATTACAAATGTATACCTGAACAACCCACTGACTGGAAGTAAACATTGTCTTCCGTTAGGACATTTTAGGATATCTGCTAGAAATTGCGTTTCGATAGGAGAAGAGGTGGAAAACTCCCACGAGTCAGCCTAATTAATGACATAAGGCAATGCACAAAAGTCGACACAATCGCCATCAAGACCACTCATTTCAAAATAGTGTCTTCCCTGCCATCAATTGCGCATGTAACCACTGGTACACGAGTTAGATAATTATTTGCATTAAACGTCTAGAATTTAGAGTAGAAGAAACCTAGTGAACTGCATGTATATTTTTTGAATTTGGAAGACAACGTTAAAAACCCGATAAATAAATCATGACAACTACTTTGTCTTTACCAGTTAAGGTACTGCAAATTCTTAGACTATAAAAAAATAAAATTAAATCCATGTCTGTCTTAGAATAACACAAGGCATCTCAAAATACTTATTTTTTACTCGAAATTGTTTCTATTGTGTCTATTAACATATTCAATGAAATCTTCTGTACGATATTAATTATCGGATTTCCAACTAAACCAATCTTAGTTTAGAAACATAATTTCGCATTATTTACTAAGCTCATCCGTTTTTCTAAAATTATAATTCATTCCATTGTCGTGAATGAAATTACGGTGTATTATTGGTCAGTAAAAAATAATGTTTTTTAATTTCCCTGAATCTCTCCACAAGGGTCCGTAGATTCCATGTTTATAAACCCATGCACTATGTGATAAATAGGTACCCCAGTATAAGTACTTAATTTGTTTCATTTAATTTGTAATTTGTTTTTGTATTTATTATACTCTGTTCTGAATAACTTTTTTCAGCTTTTACATTCTTCTAAAGATATTTCGTAAATGTGAAATCGTATGGTTAATGAATTTATGGCTGGTTTGACCTTTGTTGTGTAGCGGTAATTTCCTGCAAAATTTTAGAAAATCAAATTTTTCCAAAATTTCGAGAGAAAGTATCATACCAAACAAAAGGTTCATCTAAACTGGATGTATATGAAGTTTGGACTGATTCCAATACATATGTACAATGTAAAAAACGGATGTAATATACCTAACACCATTACCATTCTCTTCACACGTACTTTATGAACCAATTATTTCTAGGATAAAATAACATAATTAAGAAAAAAAAAAGAACAATGATCTAATCAGGAGTAACAGGAACTAAACACACGATACAATCTTTCTAGCAGACCTGATCCTGATCTGGGAGACCTTGTTCCCAGATCCTAGAACTTGTCAATTATCAATTCAGTTCCATGAATACTTATTAAATACAACACAGTTTGCAATTATTGGCAAATTATACATTTATTGGATTTTTTAAGATGACTTAAACACTACTTGGTATTAAAATAAATGAATGCAAAAAAGCAATTAGATATAATTTGCATATAAATGAATGATGTTTCCTAAACTTAATTTTTTCCTTTTATGTATGTTTCCAAACTTTGACCTTGTTGAAATTCATAAAAATTTGTATTAATTATAATATGTCCCAAAGAACTTTGCTTTTGAATTCTTCTTAGATATTTCATAAATGTGACAATGCATGGTTATTCTAGATAATGCATTCATAGCTGGTTTGGCCTTTGCTTATGGTGGTGGTATTTCCATGCAAAGTTTGGACAAAGTAGGAATTTCAAAAAAAGTCTCATACCAAACAAAAAGTTTAGCATCCATGCCCATTGATGCTAACCTGATGTCTATGAAGTTTGGACTGATTCCAATACATATACCAATATACCACTATATACCCATTAACCACGTACTTTATGAATACAATTATTTCTACATAATAACATAATTAAGAAAAAGAAAGAACAGTGATCTAATCAGCTGTCCGGCACTAAACACACGATACAATCTTCCGGCAGACCTGATAAGAGAGCGATAAATTGCTATTCCCAGTCTATGTAAAAAGGAATCAAATTACGAAATGAGCATGATTCATTAGTCTTGCGAGCGTGGCCGGATCGGCAACACTTGTTCTGGGGGTGTAGTAATATTTTATTAGGACAAATGGTGGCAAACAGCCTCTTTAGCGAGTCCCGATTGGGGCAAAAGAGCGGCCGGAACATCGTTCATCACTTTTCAACAACCAATCATTATGGGATAAATATTGATGACTTATCGACGTCCATGGTGTGTGAATTCGGACACTTCTTCACTAGATAGTGTCAGATCAGGAGAGTGTTGTGTTACCGGTACACTGTGAGGCCAAATCTAGTTTTATGCATCGTATTGCTCTAAAGAAGTGGTTTCTTATTTGGAGAGCAATAAATTATTGATTCTCAAAATTTGAGACAATTCTCAGTTGCGCCAAGTAGGCCTGTCATATATTTTATAAATACAAATTCCATACCTTTGAATTCTATTCAAAAAAAAATCATGAAAGAAACTTCTGATGAAAATCTCAAAATAGTTATGATTACTTTTATTTTTACTTATAAATTATAATTCTTTTAATAAATTATATGGTTAATTTTTGAAATTTACATATCAAATGCAGGTATATTATATAAATTTTCTCTCATTTTTTGCTGTGTGTGCTCTGTGGAAAATTATGTTGTACAGAGAAATTATATATTGTCACTACAGTTTTAAATTCATAATTCTTCATTTAAATATTGGATGACTTATCGACTTCCAGGGTGTGTGAATTCGGACTTCTTCACTTCTAACTTCTAAATAGTGTCAGATCAGGATGGCGTTATGCTACCAGTACACTGTTAGGCCAAATCTGGTTTTATGTATCGTATTGTTCTACAGAAGTGATTTCTTACTTTTGGAGGAATAGACTGGTGTTTCCCAAAATTTTGGACAATTTTCAGTTGTGCTAAATAGACACAGCGTATTTTTCATGAATACAAATTACATACCTTTGAATTCCCTTCAAAATAAACAAAAAATCATGAAAGAAATTTCTGTTAATAATCGTAAATTTCAAAACTAATTTAATTCATAATTAAAATAATCATTACTATTTGAAAATATCAAAATAAGAACGATTATTATTATCGTTAATTATTAAATGCAATTCTTTTGTTAAATTAAATGATTTATTTCTTTCATTTTACATATCAAATACGAATATATTAAATAATTTTCTATGATATTTTTCTGTGTGTTCTGTGGAAAACTACAGTGTATAGTGAAATCATATTTTTACTATAATTTTAAATGCACAATTCCTAATTTAGATTCTGTGCACTTGATTTTCCTGCTACAACTCCCTCTCTGAGATAAAATGTCATGGTGTGGAATTTCCTAAACTTATTTTTGGTTTTAAAAATGATGAAAAACATTTAAATTAGTTTAAAAACTTCATAAATTTATTATGAAATTAAGATTTATATTCCAGTATTTAATCAACAAATGTCAGTATAATTATGGCTCTGTTAAAATAATGTAGCTTGAATTTAATAAAGAAAGAATCAGTACATAAGATGAATACGTACTGAATTATTTAATGTATAGGAACATAAAAGCGTTAAAAAAGAAGTTTATAGTAATTCATAACTCCACTCAAGATGCACCATGTTATAGATATGCTAACTTACTGTACATTCCACAATGCTATTGATTTCTTTCTGTCATAAATTAAGATCATTCTCTAAGAAAAAAATAGATATGCAGCCTATTCAGTGTTTCTCCGGTTGAGACACGGAGACACCATTAACACCACATTTCGTCCCCAAAATTTTAAACAATTCCACATCTAGATGGTTCACATTTGATGCATCTCTGCCTCCCAACAGAAGGGCATTACGACTTAGGATTTATTGTGTTTCTCCTTGACATAAATACAGGATTTCGTTTCTCACCCGTGTTTTAAATCCCAACTCGCTATTTTCGAGAATCATCCGCCCGATTATTATAAACGAAGCTACCCATAATAAATAGCGATTTCAAATTTTAAAATGTAAACAAATTATGGTCCCAAATAAGTATTTACAAGGTAATGTTTTTTTAATCATCAATTTTTAAATATTTCTCAAATAAACTAAGACCAATGTGCGTCCAATGTTACGTGTACAGCTAGCTTGTAAAAAGGCTCAAAGTTCGGGTCCAATGATGGCATTTATTACAGTCAAGTTTCCTTACATATTAAGTTAGAAATGAGGAAACTTGATGTAGTTTCTGACAAAATTTGTAAAGGCTATCTGGGGGAATTTTTCTGATTTTTTCAAGATGACTCGAAAATGTGGGGAATTGATTCCCAGAATATCATTCATAAGTCATTGCCCTAACCTCATTAACCTCATTGCTCAAATCTGTGAACTGTATAAGATATATATAAATGGAAAGCAAAAGTCAAACCATGTACAACATACATAAGATGTACAAAAATTTATGTTGCTACATCAGATAAGAAACAATTTTAAAAAGTAAGAATTTATGCTTGATGAAATTATTTTTAAGTAAGAAATGAAATATTCTCAATTAATATTATTATTTCAAATAAAAATTATTAATAATAAACAGTGAATAATTTAATTTTCATTTAACAACCCCTTCCTCCTCTTTTTGTATGTTACCTTTGTTGGAAGTAAGAAGGAGGCAAAGATAAAAGTATACAAATGAAAAATCTGATTGATATTTAACATTTAAAAAAGGTTTTAGGTTCAACGAAGACGAACCTAAAATTTTTGTGTCTATATCGGTTTGATTTGTTGCTCTACGGTCATTTTTTGCGTAGACTTTAGGCTAATTAGGACCGAACTACAGTTAAGGTCTAATTAGGCCGGGACCTACTACCATAGATTCCGAACCACTAACAATCATCCATGCCACCGCCAGGGATTCAATCCTGAACCCTGTGGTACGAATGAACAGACCGCTAGCCAATTGGCCCTCAGGATGCGTCATATTTGTAGTGTAAATGGTGCATATGTAGGCTGGATTGTTCTTCCTTTAGGCTCGAGGTGGAAGATACGAGACCTCCATGACACCTTGAAGGTATTTGTTTAAAGTTACTGCTGTAAAACTTGGCCTACTCCATTCCCAAATTTGTAAATCAGCTTTAGAAACATTCAAATATAAGTGCAATGCAGTAACAGTAGTAATTAGAAAACTTAATGAGAATTCCATCAAGATTCTCTGTCATACATTAATTAAATAAGAAACAAACTTTAATATCAAAGAATCTATGAATATAAAATTAATATAAAAATCAAATATCATTACTAGATTTTCATCACGTATAATTTTATTTTATTAGTTTTATTATATAATCATATAATATTCATTTCTTTATATAACCCATTTATTTTTTAAAATTATTAATATTATAAAATTATTTAATTATAATTTAATTATTAATATTATTATTCTTAATATTTATATTCTTTATTTCTTTATTATATAAATTCATTTCACAATTTATGAAAACGTATAAAATATAAAATATAGTATCAATTCATACAATACTCATTTAAATTTCACATTGTATTTCTTTCCAATATTTGTTTCATTAACGACGACATCTTCTTTTACAAAGCGAAGAACAAAACCGCCTTAACAATCTTTTGTTCCAATACAAAATCCTCTTTTCCAAACTGTTGAAAGTTATGAACAAAATTTCTTCTTGCACGTTTAATTAATTCAAAATGCCTCCTCAAAAACAAGATAAATTCTGTAATCTCAGCCGATGAATTTAAAATTAGTAATTTAATCTGGTTCTTTTTTTCCCCCTCTCCTGCAGTGCAGCGCTGGGCAAAGAGATCATTTTGTAAAGCTAAAGGTAAATATTTGAGCTCACTAATTTTTGCGTCTGCATCAAATGCGGCGATTTCTTTATTCTCCCGGATCATCGTGCTATTGATCAGCGCATAACGTGTTGGGCAAATATTAGATTACTTGAACCAGGGCCCGGCATAACGAGTGTTATTTCTTACACACAAAGGATCGCAGCTAGGAGAGGCTCATTGCAGCAGATTTCTCTGGGCTAGATGAAATAAAGAAGCATGTGTTTGAAGAATAATATATTACCCACTTAAACGATAAATTTATTTTTTAAATTCATTTTTTTTTATTTCACTAAAATTGAAAATATGTGTAGTTAGAATTATGATGAATTTTAATATTTTCTTCACCCTTTTTTAGTACATCTAGCCTAGTTTCTCTGGGTTAGATGTAATAAAGAAGGATATGCTTGAAGAATAGTATATTACCTTCTTAAAGTATAATTTTATTTTTTAAATTATTGTTTTTGTTTCACTAAAATTGAAAATAAGTATACTTAGAATTATGATGATTATTTTTAAGCTTTATTTATTACATCTAGCCCAGTTTCTTTGGGCTAGATGTGATAAAGAACCATGTTTGAAGAATGATATATTACCCACTTAAAGGATAAATTTATTTTTTAAATTGATATTTTGTTGCACTAAATTTGAGAATGTGTGTAGTTAGAATTATGATGATTATTCTTAAGATATATTTATTACATCTAGCTCAGTTCCTTTGGGCTAGATGTAATAAAGAAGGATGTGTTTGAAGAATAGCATATTACCCTCTTAAAGAATAAATTAATTTTTTTTGTTTCACTAAAATTGGGAATATGTGTAGTTAGAATTATGATGAGTAATTTTAAGGTTCCTTCATGCTTCTTTATTACATCTAGCCCAGTTCCTTTGGGCTAGATGTAACAAAGAAATATGTGTTTGAAGAATAATATATTGCCCACTTAAAAGATAAATTTATTTTTAAATTAATGTTTTTGTTCCACTAAAAATTGAAAATATACATAGTTAGAATTAGGAGGATTACATTTTATCCTGTATTTATTTTTTAGCTGTATAAAAACTATGTAGTTATATTTTATTATAAGCTATAGTGTTCTGGCGCTCAGTATCACAGGTTTCAGGTTCCAGTACAGGCAGTGCCATGGATGTTTGTAGGGGTTCGGAATCCACTTTAAACCGTAGGTCCCAATCTCATATGATCTTAGAGGGTTGTGGGGGTAGTGTTGCTCGCGTCCGTAATATACCTTCAAGCTACACGCGCCCCTGGGTAGTGCTGAACGAATAAAAGCGGTGTAGTTCTTGCTTATGGCATAAATATAGCTGTCTGTATTGCCAGCTGCATTAGAAAATAAATATTTTATTATAATAAAAATATGTGCAGACGAAATTTTATCCAGATTTCGATATCTTTAGTAGCTATAGAAATCCAAGCTAATATTCCCGATATCTATTCCATTTTTTGACTTAATTTTACGATGTACCAAGTTATTTTTGGACTTTACATCCTGTATCAAAAAAGAGTTAAGAGAGAGTTTTTTAAAAAAAATTGACGTTTTAATAAGTACCGTTTCGAATGTTAGATTAAATCTATCAATGAATATATACATAGGGAGTACCAAAATTCCCACAAGAAATAATGTTCATAGTGGTACAACAAGATTTGTTTTAGGAATTCAAATCTTGCGTGAATATTGGTACAACCTATATAAAACTGTTCACTATTGTCGATAGTTGATTTATTTACAGAATATGTGCAAACGCAGTTTAAACCATAACAAGAGAGGTGAAAAAGTTAGACATAACCGAGAATATGCAGTCTCAGATACGGCGCATCATTATAAAATTTTAAAAATAGTTTAATTAAAACATCATCCTGATATTTCACTAGGGTGTTCTAACGAAAGTTCTTACGAATTTTAACTATCAGAAAAATTAAAAGTGGAATAAAACTTTTCCTGAAAATTTAGCATGAGTCAATAAAGTTTATTAAATTAGTAATAAGAAAGGAATCTATTTTGTATTAATTACTGCCTTTTATTTATTTAATGTGTAAAGCAAATTTCATTTGGAGAAAATTCAATATCGTACAATTCCATAAAAATTTTGATAGTATTTGAAATATCAGTATTCTTTTTTTCTCTATCATCTGAATTATCAAATCGCAAATGTGAAAATAAAAATTTAAAACGTTTCACGTAAAATATCAGGGCCCAATTTCATTCATGGCAAAAATATTTAATATCTTCATGATTTGAAGATTGATATGTATATAAGCAAATCCAAAAGTGTCCTCCGTTATCAATGCTGTTGTTGTCAATTTCACCTTTAATTGGTTGACAGGCATATTTTACCTTTTTTTTACAATTCTTAAATTTGTCCCTTTCCCAATTATGGAAAACTTTTATTAGTAAAAAAGTAGTTCTCGTACATTTTTTTGAATTCGTATCATCAAATTTTCCATAAGATCTTAGTCCAGAAAAACTTAATATGTTGTGAGCTGAAGTTCTAACTTTTCGATTAACTTCAACGGATGACCATTTGAATCTATTTTCCTATAATAGTATTTCATAGCGTTACTAGCTGCTTCTGGATTAGAGAAATCATTGAAGAATTTATAGTCTGTTGAGTGTAAACTTTTACAGACAAAATTTTCTTTACAAACATCTCCACCAAAATTAATTTCGCTTCCAACTAGAATATTTAACAGCTCTACCGCATAACACGGATTAGATGGATGAACCAATTTATTCGAACTAACTTTAGAGCCATGTGTATTACTGCACAAAACTGTAAAACTGAAAAAGAGGTGATGTCTCACAGAGAGTTTTTACAGAATGCGATGGATTTTCTACAAGATGCACATCGTGATAAGAGTATGTTATATTCAAGGTCACAAAACGGGAAACTAGAGGAAGAATTTACTCAATTGAACTAAGCATATAATAGGGGTGAGGGCAGGAACTTGTTGAACGGTCTGTGAGACAGCACATTCAATGTTAGGGGTTAACTCGTTAAATGATAATTTTATTTTTCAATTAGTTATATTTCAGAATAATTTTTAAATAATAAAATAATAAAAGTTATGCATTATTAGAGCTATGGCCAATATATTTTTTCTCTTTTATATATTTTTATTAGAATCATAATTACAATCTGATTTATCGTCAGAATGTTTGACGTTCATGATGCAATGTACTGCTGCTATCACTAAAATGCTTTTACTTACGTTCATTTCTAAGACAATAACGGTAAATAAATGCAAAGACAATCATAAGCATTAAACAAAACTCAGCTCCTTGTCAATCTTCAGGATACTGAGGATATCAAGTGATTTAAAATACTTTATTCAACTCAGAATCAAAGATTAATTATAAATTTCCCCACCAGTTAATATGTGATTATACGAAAAGGTACAAATATAAAGTACAAGTATACTCAGGTAATCTTTTTACTTTCCTTTAGATTCAAATATACTTCTTGAAAGCTTGTTACGCACGTTAATACTGGACAACAAGTTGTTATTTAAAGTTCAAAAGATTTTTAACTATACATATTATTAATTAAAATAATACTTACCAGTTTTGTGCATTTGAAATTCCAATTATTTTTCTTAATATCATTTATACTTAAAATCTATATATTTTCGATTGGAGACGTGACAAATTTCATATAAATATGTCAAGTTCTTTAAAAAAATTAGCTCTCTCTAGGAAAAGACTCAAATTAAATTTCAGTATCAAATATTCAGGTACAGCAAAAGTATTGTCTTTCGAATATCATGTAGTTATTACGTGTTGTTCAGTACTGCAGATAAAACTTCCAAATTTTTCATAACTTAATTCATGGGTCGAAGAAATATATTGACCTTCTTAACTAAACGAAAATTATATTCATGAATAATACACGAATCTTCATTGAAACAATTAATATTCATTTATTTCCAATGTTATTCTTTGTTTCAAAATAAAATTGTTTGTTTTTTGTTAAAACTGAACTCGACATATCATGGACGCACACACTGAGGTAGAGTTCGCTGTGTTATTTTTAGTAACCTATACCTTCCTTCAATAATTTTGTTTTTAAAACTTTTGAAAAAAATTTTTTAAACACTTTCAGATTTTGATAAATGTTTAGAACAACTGAGCGTAATTCTGCCATTTTTAATGAAATAATAATAGATAAAAATCAAATATTAAAGAAAATATTTTTTAGATATTAGATAAAATTTTAATAAATTGTCTTTTAATTGCAAGACAAATTTAGACAGAAATTTTGTAACCTTCATGTCAGATCTTGCTGCGTTATTATTATTTTTTTTTTTTATCCTTAGCAAAAAAAATCTCAACACTTTTGGCAATCAAATCCTTAACCATTAGTTAATGTCACTTTCAAAATTCTAAATGCAGTTTAATGGATAGCAAAAAGAAAATCAGTATATATTTATGTATTTTAAATTTACAATCAATAGAGTAGATATTTTACTAGACAACTCAATAAAATGAGTAACAATTTATTTAAATAAATATTCTCATAAGTGGATATTAAAATACAAATTAACAGTATCCATTTGACTAATGAATGTCGAAATTGGTCATTACGAAAATAAAACTATGCAAATAAATACTAAAACATTTACGGAAGTAATACAATATCATGAATTAAACACATTTTGTTACATCATTTATTTTTTTATACAATGCATAAATATATATATACAGATTACGAAAATAAAAAAAGAATAAAAAAAAACTCAAAAAGACTATTCAGAAATACAATTGAATAGTATATCAAAACAATATAGTATTCGCTGTGCATAACTTTTAAAGTGCTATCTATTTAGTCGTGTAAAAAGGAATTACCGATAAAAGAATAAAAAGAATTGAGCAATTATTTATTCAAGAGCTGAAGTGTAGATAAGGTATAATAATGAATTTCAAATTGAAAAGTTGTCACAAACACTAAAAGCAGCAAGGGCAGATCAAAAGATTAATACACACACACACACACACACACACACACACACACACACACACATATATATATATATATATATATATATATATATATATATATATATATTGTAGTATTTTTCAAACGAGAAGAGTTGTAGCATTTCGTTTCCAAGAGAGAGGAATCGGTATTTTTTTTAAAAAGTACATAATAACTCAAATTTGACAGCATACAAGCATTGAGTATAGTTATAATACATGCAATTAGTGTTTTGTACCAATGAGAACAACTTGTCCCTCAAATTTGACTGCAGTTATTCAGTGCCATGGATAATGAAATATCATGAAATTAGCGATTGGCTGCTTGACCTTTACAGGTTGAAACTTTTACAAACGGGATATGGACTATGCATCGAGTTTTGTGATAGACTATGAGCTGAAGAAGTGTCGATTCCAATGAGAAGTGAAGAAAGTCGACCCCATGAATTTTCTTAAAAGAGGCTCTTTGAAAAAAACGAGTAGAGTTCTACTGCGACGAGTAGACCAGAAATGTTGTTTTTCTCTTTTTCTCTGAAGTGACTGAACAGGTCCGAGTTTCCGTTTGTGTTCAAAGTGAGCCTGTTGTGATTTCGTGTATCACGTCGCGTGATAATTAAAATCTACACAGATTAGGTAATTAGATTCGTCGCAGACTCGAGATCTGAAAATCTCAAGTCCTTGGAGTGACCTACACTTACGAATCAAATTTAATTGTTATATATATATATATATATATATATATATATAAAATATATATATATCTTCTTAAATATATATATATATATATATATATATATATATATATATACAGAGAGATAGAGAGAAAGCGAATGAGAAACAAACCCAAGAAATTATCTAAAAGTCTCGAAATAATTATTCTTAATTCATGAATATAAATGGATTAAGGAATACGTGCACTTAAGACATGCTAAGCAATCTTATATGCGTTCACTATACGGCTGATTATGAAAAAAATATATATATCGAAGGAAAATATACTTATTTACACATATACTTAAATGAAAAATGTATAAAATGAAATAAATGAAATATACATGTATATATACACCTCGTATACTCAAGATAATCTTTATAAATCTGAGCATTCCTGCAATATCTAAAGTATAAATTTGCGTTAAGTAAAAATAAACAATTTTATTACTACAAATGTATCACTTAACTGAATATGACGCAATTTTCCACTCTTATCATGTAAGAAAACAAATAAAAACAGGTGCTAAGATAAAAATCGACATGGTATTTTATATTAATTTGCACTCGAATATGTTTTACAGAAACATGCTGAAAGCTTTGCTGGCGAAACATTAATTTCCCGTATGAAAATGAAAAAGGAAGAAAATAAAAAATTCTCAAGCAACAACATTACCCTAAATTACGTCACGCACTTTCAATTTCGCGTGCTAATTTGAAGTATTTAATTCGAGAGTGCTTAAGTACACGGGCACGGGGTGTGACCACACTTAAATATTTTGATGGATGGATTTCTTTGAAAGCCTCCTGAATCATTATTCAGGCCGTAATTGAAAATCTCGAAACAGTCTCGGGAAATTGCAAAATTATTGACTCTAATATTACTTTTGTTGGCGCCTCTACCTGTTGCCCTCTTTGAATCAATAACTTTGAATGCGGAATAATAAGATTTGGTTTTAGTGCCTCTGGATTTCCGTCTCAGTTAGGAAAGCTTTTGAATTTCCGTTCAGATTTCCGTCCGAAACAAGTTAGAAATACGACAAGAAAAGCCTAAATGGTAGATCCCATGTTTACACCAGAGTTGGGAACGATTAAACATTAAGTTAGAAAGATCATTTTTAGTCTCAAGGAGGATGGTTTGCTTTCCTCATTTACCATCCATGTTGATGGTCTTTTAAGATAACTATCAAAATTTAGCTTAACGTAACAGGCTCTGAATAGTGGATAAGAATGAATCTGCTACAAAATGCAGTCTTAGTTGTGAATTATTTTGGTCAAAGCGACCGAAACTCGAAACAATTCTTCAAAGGGTCAAAAAAATCTGTCTACTGGCAAGTTTCGAGACAGGAGACGTTTTCCTTTTATGGGACATTTATTTATTATGTTCTGTTGACAAGAATGAAATATTTCAAGTTATAATTCCGAAAATTTTGTTTTTAAAGATGTGAAAATATGCATACATATATTTATACTTCTTCTTCTTCTTCGTTTACGCAACAGCCCAATGGTGGGCTAAGGCGGTCTGCCTACTGGCAGATTTAGAGACAAGAGATATTTTCCTTTTTTATGGAGTAGGATTTCCAGCCTTACCACCAACAGTCATATTAGACCGAAACTTACGGCTTAATGCGTATTCCGAACCACTAAAAACATCCATCGCAATGGTCGGTACTCGAACCCGAAACCTGTGGCAGGGAGTTCCATAACAATAGTCACTCGGCCATCAGACCCCGAAAATAATTACGTAGATTATATAAATTTATTATACATGGATAAAAAGATTCATTGGCATTCTAAAAATATTACATAATATAATATATTTGAAATTATTTATATGAATGTATACAATTTTAATTGTTTGTATGAAAATCGAAGTGTAGCGAATACTGTTGGCATACTATTTGTAACTTTATAATACAATTTGATCATGTTCGTTATTTAGAGCTAGTCTTTTCACTTTTTTTATTTCTGTAAAACATTTTAAATAAATTTTGAATCGAGACATGGGGCCAATCGTTTTAAAAAAATTTGGTGAGTTGAATGTAGTTTAGGCTTTGTGTTAAAGTGATTGCCTTGTTAATTAGTAGACCGATTTGAGTTGCAGAAAATAATGGCAACATATCCTCTCAATTTTAACAGTTCAATACTCATATTCATCTTATGTTCATCATTTTTTGGAAGCTAAAAGTACAAAGTTGCATGTTACTCAGAATTTGACTTACACCATTACATCTTTAAAGGCGAATATACCCATATCCTGCCATAATTTTTACTACATATTATTAATCATATATTGTTTGATTAATTTATTGTTAGTAGAGTCTTTATCTTTTTATTAATAGAGAGAATTATTTAATATATTTTAATGAGAAAAAAATTTTAAGTTTTTGATGTTTTTATATTTGGTTGAATAAATTTACCTTTAACGCTGAATATAATGATTAAATTAATTATATAACAATTGATCTATTAATTTATGTGTGTAATGTTTCTTGTAAGAGTTTAAGAAAAATTTTATGGATCTTTTATGGCATTTTGATTAAATTATGACAAAATAATCATTACAATTTTTCTAATCGTAGGATAATTTATTATTTTACTGATTCTTCATATAGTATATTTTTCGAACTGACGATGAATTGCATTACCAAGAGATGGACAAAACAACACATAAGGTCTAGAAAAAGTCTGAATTTTTAAATCTTAATTGTACAAAGATTTATAAATTATCATAAAATGAAAATAGACGGTAACAGATAATTTTTAATCCCTTATATTCTAAGCTTTTAATTTTAATTTATTGAAAATTTGAAAAAAAATTATTTTATTTTATTTCATTAAAAGATTAAAATTCTTTATGAATACATTTTGTATGAATCGGGTACATCTGAAAAAAATCATTCTTTCTTTAGTATAATTTTTACGTTGTGACCTCATAAAACTAATTTATGCCACATTAAGATTTTATTTATTTATTTTGTGTAAACATTAAGAACATGATTGTGAAAGTTAATGATTATTAAACTAAATGAATAAATGAGAAATATTAGCAAAACTTGCAGATTTTATTACCAATTTAATTCGTAATAAAAACAAGATATTTTTATAATGCCAATTATTCTCATTTTCAATAAGTAATACAAATATAAGCATGTTCAAATTTCTTAATTTTATTATAACGCAAATGGCATACCATAAAGCCATGACATTTTACTTTTAAAAAAATTCCGTCTTTATTTTACGGACTTTCTTGGGAAAATTTCACTCCCAAATACCAGACGTCCTTCAGAATATTAACTCTCTGCTCACATTTCAATCTTCGAAAATTCCCTCAAGGTTTTCCGGGAACAAAAGATTGACACGTCGGTGCTCTATTGGCATTCTGGTGCAGTTTTAATCACTAGTGTAAACAAAAGTGTTGGCCTGAAGCGCTAAGATATGGAAGCGAGGAAACAATTGAAGGGTCTCGTCTTTGTTGTAGAAGATGGTAACTCAATTCCACAGAAGGCACCTGGAGTAGAATCCTCGTCTATTGTGAGAGCCATTGTAAACTTAATTTACTTTTATTTGACAATCTCATAAGCTGATAATGGAAATAACCATTCTCTGCCATCGGTTAATTAAAGGCATTCAGTTCACCGACTTGACTGCAAATATTTAGAAGCTCTAAACTGCTGTCAAGCCCAATCTAAAATTTAATAGTTTAGATATTTTCTTAAAAATCTATTATATGAAACGCTGGATGAAGCTGGCTCCATTTAAAACGATTAGTTTGAATATAGTTTGAAGATCTTGAGAAGTAGGAATGAATTTTCTGAAATGAATTCATCAATAATGGTTCGTTGAAATTACGTAAATATTCAATAAGTCTTCATTACAGAATTCTATGTATTTTATAGACCAATATTCATTCCTTTCTCAATAGTTAGTCGTGGTCAAATGATTCAGATATTTCATATGAACTCATGTTGATGGTTTGTTGAAATAATATAAATATCTGACAAGACATCCTTACAGAAATTTATGCAATTTATAGAACAATGTTTAGTCATTTAGGAACAGTTAATCGTGGTGAAATGATTCATATATTTCATATGAACTCATTAATGATGGTTTGTTAAAATTATGTAAATATCCAGCAAGACATCATTACAAAACTCTAGGTATTTTATAGACCAGTCTTTAGTCATTTCGGAATAGTCAGTGATGGACAAATTTCATAAGGATACATAATTTATGTATTTCATATGAACTCATTAATTATGGTTCTTTGAAATTATGCAAATTATGCAACAAATATGACATCATTACAGAACTCTATATGTTTCATAGACGAACGCTTAGTTCTTTCGGAATAGTTAGTTTTGGTCAAATGATTCATATATTTGATATTTACCAGTCATCAACCATAGATACCCGATGGAGATAAATGCCTGATGCCGATGGATGCCTGATAAATTCTAAATATTTTTCTTCATATGACCTGATAAATATTAAATTTAACTTCAGATGATCAGATAAATAATAAATTTCTCTTCAGATGACCTGATAAATGGCAAATTTCTAAGGATGTAATTTCAGAATTTTAGAGGCAATATGCCAAGCTGTCAAGTGTATATTTTTTGCAAAGTGTGTAACTTCTCCACATCCCTTCCCAACATTATGCCAAATTAGGAACGCTGAATCTGCTTTATATATATGAAGTTCTAATTAAAAATGATGATTTCAATTGCCAAACATTAAAAAAATTACCTGAATAATTTCTAACGATAATTAAAATTCATTTCTTAGATAATTTCTTATCGTATCATTTTGATAACTATATTCAGAGTGATTATAATTAAAGTCCCCTTTCAAAATTCTGTTAAAAAAAAAACTACTCCTCACAATGGGTTCAAATTTGAACTACAGATACTTAAAGAAGGGGGAAACGGTATGTCATCAACAAAAAAAAAGTTCCACTGATTTTTCCCTTGCAATTTGGTATGACCTTGCAGTGGTGAATGGGCTTTCCACAAACAGTGTCACAACTGTTGAATCACTTGGAAGTAATTTTTTCCGTCAAAAAACCAAAACAATCAAGCACATTGAACACTGCAATTGGTTTAATGTGCAACTTATGCCAAATACTTTGCCCTTTCGATTCAAAATATCACTGGAAGCCGAACTCATTTTCTTTATGCCGCTTATAGCGCTATCTATCAATACATTTTGGAACTTTTTTTTGATGTCATACCGTTTCCCTCTCTTCAAGTATCTTCAGTTCAAATTTAAAGTCCTTGTAACTCATTGTTTTATAACATTTTGAAAGTGGGACTTTAATTATAATCCAGCTATATAATTATTTTAAAATCCTATTTTAATAAAAACTTTAAAGCACACTTAATATAGTAATTTTAAAATTTACCTAGATTTTAGTGAAACTACCGAACTATTAAATCTTATCTTAATTATGTTTTAATATTTTCTGATTCGGAAATATTAACAGGTTTTTATCCATCTGGCCAAAGAGATTACGTTTTAAATTATATTAAACCTTCATTTAAATTGAATCAAATCAAATATTTTGCATTCTCTTTGTTGATTACATTTCTTTTCTTTGTTGAAACATTAACCAACTTTCTAACATTATTTGTCATTCTTTTACTGCAAGTCCATTTTTAATGAAGACCTCATGCAATTTTAAGAAGGAATTCTTTTAAGACGTTTCATTTCGATTTACTCTGTATTCAGTTTTAAAGTAATATAAAAATCCCTGATTGTAATCACTTTTGTGGGTATTATAGGAACTGAGATAAATTTAAGTCCCGATGCTTTATTTTATTGTAAAAAATTCGATTTAGTTGGTTTCCGAAATTACTTCTCAAGAAACTGATGAGGTATTGAAGTAATGCGTAATACGAATTTTAGGCGAAATCAATTGTACCATGATTTTGACTTAATATCTTAGTGAACTCAAATGTATTTTTAACATTTTTTTCTTTTTAATGTTAATTAAATATTACCAATTTTGCAACTTTTCATAGTTAAATCGATAATTCTGACAAATTATAAAGGTGGGTCCGGCATTCGAAATCAATTTTTTTACATGGGAACATATACGCCTGAATGGCCGAAGTGGCTAGTGCTGTGGCGCTCGGTACCATAGGTTTCAGGTTCGAGTCCCGGCGATTCCATGGATGTTTGTAGTGGTTCGAATCCATTTTAAACCGTAGGTCCCGGTCCTAATAGGATCGTAGAGGGTTACGGGGGCATTGTTACTCGGCGTCCGTGGCTTTTCTTCAAGTTATACGCGCCGCCTGGGTAATGCAAAAATGAGTAACGTCTGTGCGCGCTTGCCTTAAGGCATCCAAGACCAAGCTGTCTAAGTGTTTGCCAGCTGCATTAGAACAAAAAAATCATATAAGCAGAAACATTTTGCATACTTGCTGGCGATACAAAAAGAATAAAAAAAGAAAAATTTGATATGAAAAAGTTGTTTATTCAACTATACAGAAAAACAAAATTTGTTAGCTGCTACGTAACAGTGATTCATTGATTGTCCAAAATTGCATAACTAACATGAGCACATGGTTCTGATTAGACAATTCGTTTTCATTGTATTGTACCAGGGGCAATTCGGGAGATCATTGTGGCCAGATGACAATTTCAATGGAAATATCTTAAATAGTGTTTCATAGTTAAAACATTTTCTAATTAAGTAGGCAGGTGTAGAAGGTTCTGGTAAACTATAAAGGTGGGCCAGGCCTTCGAAATCAATTGCCGTTTTTAACAAGAGAACATATATGCAGAAACATATTGCATGTTTGCTAGCGATACAAGAAAAATAAAAAAAAAGTTGGATATGCAAAAGATGTTTATTCAACTATATAGAAGGAAAAGAGAATTTGTCATCTTCTTCGTAACAGTGATTCATAGAATCCAAAACTTTTCAAAATTGCATAACTGACATGAACGCATGGTTCTGATTAGATAATTATTTTTGCAAAGTTTTCATTGGAACAAGGGCAGTTCGGGAGATCGTTGTGGCCAGAGGAAAATTCCAATGAGAAAATCTTAAATAATGTGATATTTGTGAAAAACTAGATCAAGCTGATCGAAAACATCACTTTATAAAGTCGAAGAGCTTAGCTCCAGTTAAAACGTTAAAAAATAGCCGATTGACTGGCCATGGATAAAATGGCCAAATAAATAGTTCCTTGCTTTTAAGTTGATCTACCACCATGGGGCTGTTACGCCAATGAAGAAAAAGAAGAATTTTAAGTTGGGTGAATAGGTAGTATGGAGTATGAGGAATAAACAACTAATTAGGAGAATATATTTCCTAAAAATATCCATCATTTTATAATCGTTGCAGATCTTTTCTTTTGTGCATGAAGGATTTTAAGTATAAAAAGGATTGACACGTATTTTCTAATTTCCCAAATAAATTCTTTCTAAAATCGTTTTCAGGGATTACATTTTATTTACACTGAGAATAGAAAAAAAAAATTGATACTTAATAATCAATTCTAACGATACAACACAATACTACAAAATCAAATTATACCCCTTTACATACGCCTACACACCCTATACGCCTACAAACTTTACGCCTCTACGTGGAAGTCACAGAAGCAAAATTGAATTAAATTATTTAATTCATGCAAGCTTGTATTTGATCGCATCAACGTTACAAGTTCAAACAGAATGACGAGGAATTCTAGACTAATCGCTATCTAGACTGTAACTAGAAAAATTCATGTCTTTCGATTTCTATAAAATTAACTCTTATAAAATGCTGTTTATTTAATTTTTGTATCAATATAAATTCAAATGAATTATATTAGACCAATTTAAAAATACTCGTTATTGATTAACGTAAAGCGATGCTAACAATATAGTTAACGTTAAGGGATTTGAAATATTTATGAAATGTTTTCTTTAGATTGTTAATCTAGATTAGTTTTCAAATTAAACATAATAGTATAATTATATTTATGAGAATATTACAGTTCGGTGTTGTAGTTGGTGTTTTTTTATCCCACTCGGCAACATCTAGACCAAGAACCACGAGCTCATATGTACTCATGGTTGAAGGGGAAGGAAGCAGCTTCTGTTGTGATGGAGCAGGTAGAAGTCTAACTTTGGCTCCGTGACACTCTACAGTCATAGGATACCATGACCTACCGCTTAAAGTGGTATTCCGGACTACTACAAACATCCAAGGCACCGCCGGGACTCGAACTCGAAACCTGTTGCGCCAGCACTCGGCCATTCAGGCCCAGTTCGGTGTTTATTAATAGAAAGCTTAAAATAATGTAAAAATGTTAATCATAAACCATAATGACAGTTAGCAAAATATACTTTTCAAATTTAGTAATTTATCTTTATTATAAATTATCTATATCTTCGTTTTATTTTTAATATTTGTTCCGCTTAGTAATATGGCGGCCTGATGGCCAATTGGCTAATAATGAATAATTTATGAAAGAAATACATAATTCATTTCAAGTATAAATTACTATTAAAGCTCAGTTACTACAAATGTGGACTTTATTGTTTTTCTTGCATTTTTTTTGTTTTTCGCATTTTTATGCTTTTTTAGTTCCGATTAATATAAAATGAATAAATTGTAGTAAAAACAAACAAAAAAAAAGTCTTTTTTTTGTCACTATAAAAAAATTTGCCACGGAAGAAGATAAAATTTTTTTTGTTTAAAACGATTTTTTTTCTAAATTAAATACATAACTATTAAAATATGAGTTATAAATGGCTATGTTACAAGAGAAATATCTAAATTTAAGAAAAAAAAAAAAGAATATCATTGCTGAAAACCAGGAAATCTATAAAATTATATAAAACATTAAAATTAATAAGATGTTTATTTGCACCTCTAAATTCATAAAAATTCTAATCTCATTCAAAAAGAAAAAAATATAGTTATATTTCTGCCGTAAATATTAATCTATATGCAAATTAAAAAGGAACACAAATTACTGTATGCACAAAAAATAAATCAAAATGACATATAAATTAAAGATAGAATAAACATCAAGTTAAAATACAAATTTCACAATCTGGTTAATTGAAAAATTAGTTAATAATAATTCATGAATAATGTTTTTCTATGAAGTTATAGTTCATCCTTCTTAAAACACATCAGTAATCAGAAATCAGCCTTAGTAATACCAAGACATTCGAGCTATGATCTTTGAAAGTGGTGTTAAGTCAATTTTTTTTTTCAAAAAAGTTAATTAATGATAACAAGAACGCAATTTGCTATGAGATTATTACCTATAAAAAGTTATAAAATATCATTTTGTCAATATGATTTATCATCATTTTATCAATATAAATTTATGTAGTGAATGAAATTACAAATATACAATTACTTTGAAAATGATGTAAGTATACTTTCTGCAAATGCAATATGTGGTTCAAACATGATACAACCTAATTTCTCTACTTCATTTTTATATGTGGGGCAACATTTTTAATGATATAGAAGTTTTCATTCATTCACTGGAATTTTTCGTTTGCTTCTGAATTATCGTCAGATGAGGACTCCATAGCTAGAGTTGAAAATACTATTAGTATTGTGTTATGTTTGTTCACCATATACAATGATGTATACAAATTCCTTTGATAAGAATGCAGAATTTAAAAACTAGATTTACCCCTAGACGAGGAAGACCACTCAAATTTTAAAACATATATATTTTTTCAATTCCTTCTATTAGTTCACAGTCTCCTTATATATATCTTGTTCCAATTTTCAATTGTCAATAAAATACTTTTTATTCATTCACTCAAGTTCAAACACATTTTTTTGAACTTGTAGTGGATGACACTGGATGTTAATACAGTTTTTTCAAATATTAATTCATTCAATAAATTTAATTAATTAATTATTTTTTAGATTTAAGTTGCATATATGTACCAATAGATGACGCGAGATGTAAGAGAAAATTTCAGCTTTATTTATAAAAAAACTTTTCTGCAATATAGTAAAAAAAAAGTAGGAATTGACTATAAATTTTTTTTTTTTTTATATTACTTGTTTTATCACATGCCCGTATTCGACCTCTCGATCATTAGTCAACGAGCAACCCAATTGAGGAATGAATGACAAAAACAATCACTAAAATTATTGACAGTAACACAAAAAAAAATACAGTTAAAAACAGTAGAGCATATGATGAGATGCTCACCAGTCATGGGCACACCATAGTGTCAAAGTTGGCAGATATCTGTAGCAACCAGTCCTATTCTATACATGTGACTCTGTATGTAGTAATGACCAGTGACAAGTCTAAAGCAGGCCAGGTAGATCGCTCTAAGCAAGGATCTGGTAATTCTTGTTAATTTTATTCAATAGGGAATTCCACTTTTTCTCAGAAGCCTTCTCTGTATACAGGTTGAAACAGTTAGAATTAATATCAGTTCTATTCTATACAGGTGACTCTTACAAGTAGTCATGGTCCGTGACAAGTCAAAAGCAGGCCGCCGACCACTCTAAATACGGAACTGGGAATTCTTCTTCACTTATTCAATAGGGAATTCCACTTTTTCTCAGAAGCCTACTCTATATACAAGTTGAAACGGTTGGATTTAATAGAGAAAGAAATATATCGCCTTATATGACACAAAAGGCAATGGAGGATCAGGTTGGATCATTTGTGATCCATTCTTGGCCAACATATCAGCTTTCTCATTTCCATATAATTTGAAAATATAATACTAACTCCTTTATATCTTCATGCCAGGACCATCACGTTCGAAAAATTCAACAATATGATGGATCTATCACCTCATATTCCTCCAATACATCATGACTATTTTCAAAAACTTTCTCATAATAATAAAAATTAAAAATAGCATACATTAATATAAAATTGTATTTAAAATAATTAAAATGGCATTACATGAAGAAATATTGGAAATTTATATATATAAATTTATATATTTATTTATAAATTTATATATTTATTTATATATTTATATATTATTTTAAGTTTAGATTGAGTTATTGAAATTTATTTATTTGGTTTTTCGACATATGTAATAAAAATTAGGAAATCCCATGTTTAATATTTCATAAATGTATGATTTTCATATTTTGTTGACTTTGAAAGTGGTGTAAGTCTATGTGAGGTAATCAGAAGTAAAAAAATTCTTTTAAATAATACTTTAAAAACGAACACATTATAAACTTAAATAAATTCAATATATGAAGAACATAAAATGAGAATATTAACACATACCAATATTTTTCAAGCCATTCAAATACAAATTCTTAAATATCTCCATATAATATAAAATGAACTTACACCACATTCAAATAAAACTGCTCATTTATGAGTCCTTATTTATATGAAGCACCTAAAATATTTAAAGCCAGTAAAATAAATTTCGATGATTGCTAAAACCCCAAAGTGTGTAAATATAATATTATACTTAAGATACATTTAAATTTATAATTCTAATCTTATTATCTGTAGCGCATTGAGAGGTTGTAAGTAAGGGAATTGAAATAATTATTTTTCATATGTCGAAAGACGTTGAACGAAATATATGATAAAAATTACGTAAATATTTTATTAAAAATGAAGATATCTCCGTGAAGTGATACATTAATGTCTGCTTTATATATAGATAAAATAACTTGTTTAAAGATGTTAATAAAATTACAGCACTCGGTTAATCCAAATTTAACTAGTAAAATCCGAGTTTAACTAGTAAAGGAAGTTATAATCATTTTAACAAAAATTCCTTAATGTTCTAATATTTGAAAAGTCTATAATTTAAAAAAAAATGTCTCATTAGAAAGAGACATTTTTAGTTAATTTTTATTATTGAAAGATATAGATTAATGTAAAAATTTCAATATAAAGTCGAAGAAGAGATTTTTAAATTAGTTAATTAGAAATTTTGTTTTTTTATACTTGTTTACATGACTTGCATTGTTATTATTGTTATAATTATTGATGTTAATCAAAAATACATTTTTGTAGATACAGATGAAAAATAGAGATTTTCTTTTTTTTTAAAAAATTAATCAAATAAATAAATCTACTTATTTATTGAAATAATTGTTAATTTTTAAATACATTTAATTTTCTGATATCAAATAAATAGATTTACTTTTGAATCCGTGTTTCCTTCTATACACTAGCACGAGCGCCCTCTGTGGCGAAACTGGCTCCGCTGAGAAGTGTTTAGTTTAAAGTCTCTCATCACAGAGGAAATATATTTAGCGCATCCCCGCGTATTAACTTTGGCCTACAGTCTCTCATCGGAAAGGAAATATATTTCGTGCACTATACATGTAGCAAAGTTTTGGGTTTTCGGCTTAGTGGAGCCCTTCCAGGAATCTGTCTTTAAATGTGTTAAATAGTGTATGTCTCTAATTGTACGTGTGTGGTGTTTGTGCGTTTGTTAATAAAGCTGTGAGTTCTCTAAACTGTGCTTCAAGTATCTCAACCCAATGACACCCAAATCTGTTGCCCAACTTGTACACATTTTACAATTTGTAAAGGTATTTTTTTACATGTAAAATAATGTAAATAGTTAATATGTAAGCAATTTACATCTAAATAATGTAATAAAATGTAATATTAGGCATAAATTATAGACGTTATTTTCAAAATTTATTATATACGGCAAATTTCAGATTATAAAATGTTATGTGGTTTTTAAATTAGTAATCTAAATTTAATATATATATACTTCTTTTAAAGCTACTTTAACTTAGCATAAATATATTAAATAAAAATCAATTAATCATGCTGGAACGCATATTTAAAATAAAAACAATTTCTTCTATATTTGTAATAGAGATTATAGTACAGAAATATATTCCGTTGACTTTTATATCTACATATTTAGATTACTAATAACTGATTATAACACAATACAAACACAGAGGTTTCAACACAGAAATATGAAAAATATTTCATATTGTCGAAACAATGTATTTAGTTTATTCATTTTATACCTTCAATAGTAATCACAAAATAATTCCGTGTTAGGCATGTAATACATAATAAAAATAGGACTCAAGAGATAAAGTATTTTTTTAATTGAAATAAATATTTGATTAATTCGTGGCGCACTGAATCTGATAGATTCGACGGCGATTATAGTATCCTGTGAAGCGTATCGTATCGTTAAGGATCGTTCCCACCAAGGCGTGAAACGTTGAAGCGTTGACCAATCACTAACCTCCTCGAGTTCGCCTGAAACCGATTTGAAATGCACCGCTTCGAGTTGACCACTTTCAACTCGAAGCGGAACTTCACTAGGCGTAAAGCGATTTCTGACTTTTAGCTGTGAAAGGGTCGAAAAAGTTTCTTCCTGCCGCACGCCTCGTTGGGAACGAGCCTTTAGTCAGATTGCTTTTAGTTTGTTTTTTTCCGATACTCAAAGGTAGCGATACCCTAACACTACGTTTCTCTTAACGATATCGTGCTGCCTTCATCACATAATTGTGGGTTATTCATCACATATCCATGTAATGTAGATACTGCTCCACCATCTGTTCAATGGAAAGATACATTTTTTGTTTAAATGCGTAAACAGAGTAATCTATAGATTCTGTTAGACATATATGAGCGGCGCTAGGTAATTTTGAAAGATAAAATTTTAATAATTATTCTGGAATTTTTCCTATCTTATTTTTATATTATGTAAATATAAATTTTAACTGTCAAGTTTATTTAAAACTCCCTCCAAAATTACCTTTCGACCCTGTTACATCGTAGTGATTGAATCCGTATGATTAGGAAGAGAGGATGACATGAATTTTGCATGATATAACAGGTTAGACCAATGATTCTCCAAGGGTGCGAGTTAGAAGATCTCCGCTTTTTGATGTCCCCAAAAATATATGCCCTGATATATGAGTCCTTTTTAATACGCTTTTATTAGTTTCACCTGTATGTTTGTTTGCATGTTTGTATATAACTGACTCTTTGGGCTCGATTTTGCCCTACTTTAAGCAATCAGATTTAATTTAAACATTGTATACTTATCAAGGACCGACAACACTAAAATATTTTGATAAGTTTATTATCTCATCATGATTAGGATCGCAAGGATGAGTGATTTTATTTTAACTTATGAAGAGCAATTTAACCCATGTAGAATGAAAGTACCTAAGACGTTTAAACTTACGTGGGACAGTGGCACAACGGATAACGCGCCTGATTACGGATCAGGAGATTCCCTGTTCGAATCCAGGCTGGCTCAACATATTCGCATTTAGCCTCTGTTTTACTCACAATTAAATTATTATAAGAATTATAGTTCCAGTCCTTCCGTAGAGTTAATCAAAGTAAAAATAATTGTTAACATAAGAATAAAATGACTGACGAAAAAATGAATGCCACTGTTCTAAAATCGAGGGGTGCTTTATATGACGTTTTTAAACTAACTCTGCATTTCGGAAGGAAACTAATGAAATATTATAACGACTGATATCGAGCACCCCACGCTTTTAGAACAGTGACATTCTTTTTTTCGTCAGTCATTTTATTCTTATGTTAACAATTATTTTTTACTTTTTAATTACATTAAATCTAAAAGCGTGTTTTTAGTTTTTTTAAACTATACATTTATTTGAGAGACATAACAAATATTTAAGTTCTGATCTTGTATAGTATTGACGTAAAAACCATCTACAGAATTTTTCTTCTGAATGTTAGTTAGTCTTCGGTTACTTATCGCTTGTCGTGTTTCGAACTAAGCTCCTTTGATGCAGGAGCGCAATGTACTATCCACCTATCTGCTATTTCCCTGTGTTTATATGCTGTTTGAGGGTCAATTGGCTAGCGCTCTGTCCTTTTGAAGCTGTATTACAAGTTTCAGGAGCGAATCCTGGCAGTGGCATTAGTGTTTGTTAGTGGGTTCGGAATTCACGTTAAACTGTACGTCCATGTCTAATTAGCCCAAAGTGTGCAAAAAAATCATCATATAGCGAGAAATCAAACCTATATTTCTGTATTAATATCAATCGTTTTGCAGTTAAAATCATATAAAATGATGAAAAATACTAAAATACTATTATTAAAGGAATAATTAAATTATTTTCCGTATAATAATATTATTTTTAGAATAATAAAATTAAAAACAAAATAACAAAATCATCACAAGAGCAAAGACATAATAATCCTTTACCAAATATCGCTTCCAGGTATGAAGATTTTGATCTTGACGTAGTTCTACGTCACACACATGATAACGCATATGATAAGTTTATTCTCATAATAACAAAGACGGAGAGAAAAGTTCCTTAAAAACTGATTACTTAGCTGAGTTTGATAAATTGGTATGTTAGAAATATACTAGCTTTAAGAAATGCATTATAAAGAAGGTGACAAATGCTATCCTCCAAGCTATCCGTTTTTTGTATATTTAAATAATCTCAAAACTATTGTTGTTGGTTTATCTTCTAAGCTTAAGGAAATGCCATTCAATTTTTTATAGCAGATACGCACAGATAATGGTCAGCTATAGGTTTCTTAGTGTCACTTTTCATCTTATAGCAACATTTTAAAATGTCGTATAATAGAAAATTAACTGAAGATTTCAGATTTTGTAGAAAGGAAAACTAAATCAATAAAAATAAGCGAAAACCACAAATATTGCAGGATTCAAAAGTTAATATACCATTGGATTTACTTATAACTTTTAAAAAATTGAAGCATATACTTGTATTAAACGTGGGCAAATATATCACCCAATTTCCTGTAGATAGTGCCAAGTACCTTTTACCCGAAGCCCTAACTGATACTTTTTCCTTCATTGCTGCAACAGTCCAATGATGCTCCAAGGCCGTCTGCCTGCTGGCAGAATTCAAGACAGGAGATATTTTTCTTTTTCCAGTGAATGGTTGCCAGCCCTATTGTCATATTAGACAGGGACCTACAGTTTAAAGTGGATTATGAACCACTACAAATATCCATGGCACGGCCCAATTCTGTGGCACCGAGCGCTAGAGAGCTAGTCACTCGGACATCTGGACCCTACTTCGATTTTACTAACGTGCATGTAAAAAGCCATTTTTTCCCTGTCATTGTAATCAAAAGAAAGAAATTTCGTGGTCGAACATCATTTCAAAATTTCGTCGTATCCAAACCAAAATTACGAAGGAAGAAGTTGAAAGAAACCGGAGTTGGACAGTTGTCGGACAGGCATCGAAGTAGTAAACCTAAAGCTGACCAAAAACCAATTTCAAAAATTATTCTTTTTCTTAGAAGATTATTAAGAAGATTATCCAATTAAACTACAGTTTTGTAAGGATCATGTCAAAGAAGTGAAATATCCTGTATACAGTGTGTAATGTTGCTCACAAATGGAAAGAAAGTGGCAACATTAATAAGTTATGTTATTGCTATTAATGCAAAACATATCTCCACTTTTAACTTATGCAGTCCCAAAAGGGTTCCCACTTCAAACATTTATAGTGATTCTAATTATATAACAGGCATTTCATTAACATTATCCTTTTTTATAATGAAAATAATAAGACATATATATTCTACTTTGAATCAAAATGTACTTAAATAATAGAAAATGTGTTAATTTATGGCAGCTATGAGATATCAACTTTTCCCACTAAACGCGATAACCTTGGTACAGAGCCCACTAGCACATTATTTTACTTCTTTATTACTAGTTTATCGCCAGTTGGCTATCAAGGCATGGGACATCGATAATTATTTGTTTAAATAAATCTTTTATGCTAATATGCTTTTTTTAGAAAATCCAAACAAAAATACGAATTTCCTTTTAAAGTAGCGCACAAAAATATTGTTGTGGATCTTATTACATAATGCTTTTAAATATTCAAGTCTATTTAAATTATCATAAAATTGTAAAAAAAAATTCCAAACGTAGATATTTAAAATGCAGTTTGATACTAATTATTATACTAACATAAAATTTTCCCATTTCCAAGCGTAGATAAATATTACAAATCGTAAATTAGAAACCAAAATTGTACAGCCAAAATTGTACAAAATGCGAAAAGATTAAAACTGTGTGATACCACTCAAATTTTCACATGCTTTTTATATTATCATATTGTTTATGTGCTATATGATATAGAAATGACTAGTTTAAAATTAAAAATGACTAGTTTAATGACTTTAAGATTTAGTTTTCCTTTCTACAAAATCTGAAATCTTCAATTAATTTTCTATTATACGACATTTTAAAATGTTGCTGTAAGACGAAAAGTGACACTAAAAATGACTAGTTAAAAAATGACTAGTTAGAATAAAAAAAAAAAATAGTTTAAAATTAAAAATTTATCATATAAATATATGATACATTTTGAAGTTTCACCTTTTATTTTACGCAGCGCATGTTCAAGTTAAAGTGAGCATATACAGCAAGTGGTTTTTACAAGTATATGAATACATGGTAGGAGTTCAAAACTTTAGAAAAAGAAAAAAAAAAAAAATAGAACATTTTTATAAATAATCTAATTTAACATTTTCTAATGTTTAGGTTAAACAATTTCTAGTAAAAATTAAATTTAACGAAAGAAACGACATTTTGCAGGTATCACTATTATTTTGAATAATTTCACGAATAGTGTTTAAAACTAAAGCTAAAGATAAATTTATAAACACCGTCATCATCATCGGCGCAACAGTCGCATGGTGTGCCAAGGCAGTCCACCTACTGGCAGTTTACGAGACAGGAGATGTTTTCTTTTTATATCGTAGTGATATAAGCCCTACTTCCACTCTCTACAGCTATATTAGACCGGGACCTACGGTTTAAAATGGATTCCGAATAATTAAAAACATCCATGGCACCACCGGGACTCGAACCCAACAACTGTGGGACCGATCGCCAGAGCACTAAACATTAAAATACTCTTTTAAAAGATATGGAAATTAGGCAGTCATATAATATACTTTATATGCATTTTATGCATTTTATATAATTCTTAATAATAAGATTTATTTAGAAAGTGTTTATCAATGAATGAATCTATCATTTATTGGGCACAAATGAAAACAACAAGTTTAAAGGCAGAATGTTGAAGTCAATTATTTTGAAAAGCGCTAGTCAAATATACACGGAGTAAAGCAATTTTGAAAAAAATTAATAAGTTATTGTGGAATCTCTTTTTTCATCTGATCTTTATTTCTATATTATGTAATTTAAAAAAATTATAATTTTCTTTAATCATAGTTATTTCAATAATTATATTAAAATATTTTTTTTTGTTCTAATGCAGCTGGCAAACACTTACACGTCTTCGATGACTCAAGGCAAGCGCTGCACTGACATTACTCACTTAGCATTTCCCAGGGGGACGCGGAATAACAATGCCCCTGCAAAAGCTGTACGATCCTGTTATACCGGAACCTATGGTTTAAAGTGGATTCAGAACCACCACAAGTATCCATGACACCATCGGGACTCGAACCCGAAACCTATGCTACCGAGCGCTAGCCAGTCAGGTCCCCCTTATATTAAAATATTATTAATTATATAATCAATTTATTATATGCAATTTGTATTAACTGAATTTCAATTTTCCACGCGATTGCTGGACGGATTATAATATATAAATTTCATACAACAGTTTAAATCGCATATCAAAAATAAATTTACTAAAAATGTATTCTCTCTTATTTCTGATCTGTTGCATATTTCCATGAAAGAAACGTAAAAGCTAGAATTTCGCTAAACGTTCCGGCATAGAGAAACGACATCTGACAAGCTTTATTCTCAAATATCTCGATAAAAAGCGAATTTTAAAAAGCAAAATGGTATTTTTACTAGATAAAAGTAAAAAGAGAAAAAAATGTCACAGCATAAGATAACGGCATACTCAAAAAATACGAAAAATGCCGAATATGAAGCTGAAACGTTTCAATAACGTAACATTTTCTACTTTAAATGCCATTTTCTCAAAAGAATTTATTTTAATATTAAAGCTTTGTAGAAAATATTATGCTTTGTTGCGGTATATGCTTTTGAACAAAATTTTACATACATAGATTTAATTTCTCGTGTGTAAATGTGTTATGTACTGCAGCTTAAAATTAACAACGCTTTTAGTAATATCTATGGAATATGTAATAATAATCTATGGAATATGTAATAATATATAATTTGTTATATGTAATTTATAGTTAAAGAAAGGAAATTTTTAAACTGATACAAAATATGTGATACATTAAAAAATATCTGTGATATCTGATTAAAAAAATATGTTATGTTATGTTATGTGACTAAACCTGAGTATCCAGCCGCGTGGGACGGACATCCATGAGTAGATTACTCATAGAGGGTAGGAAAGGGGCGGCTTCTGTTGAGATGGAGCATCCGTAGGTAGAAGTCTGACTTGGCTCCTAGTCTATGAAGAAGAAGCGAAGTGTCTTCCGGGAGAACTACCCCGCCTTTTGGTATCCTATGGGAGAAAAACCCGAATATCTCCCCATACGTATGAGACCACCTGGTAGGAGTCTTAATTGTGACTAACGAGGCAAGATGCTCAACATCTAAAAAGCGTCAAGTCTCCTTGTTTTTTAAAAATAATTTCTACAAAAATTCCCCAGTGGATTAAACCTCATGCCTAATGCTCACCAGCGGCGCACGTTTTTGCCACTGAGCCATGAGTCGGACTTAAAAATTATGCACAGATATATGAATAATTTATTATAATTACATTTTAGTACATCATAAAATGTTGTTCATTATACGAAAAGAGTATAAAATTCCATATATAATACTTTCTGAAAAAAAAAGCATCAAAAAGAGCCATTTTAACATTATTAGTGAGAAAGATACCGAGCCTCTTATAAAAATCTTATCTTAATATGGAATCAGATAACATTCTTTTTATTAATAATGGATGCCTTTTGATATAAAAATGGAGATCCCTTCAATCAATAGTTTTGTTAATGCGGGTTATTTTAAAAGAAGATAAAAAATTAGATAAATTTTCTTTAGCAAACCTTTAGGATGATATAATATGACAAAAATGCTGACGAAAAGAAACATTTGTGCTTGTAGAATTTTTATTATTTTTTAGTTTTCTTTACTTTTCCACTCCATTGCACTTTTAATCATTTCCGAACAAAGAAATTTAGAACTTAATAAAAATTAACTTCAAATAAAATATGCGTTGAAACCTTTATTTTCTTTTCTAGTTCGAACGGTTGATGTTAAAAGTAGATTTTTTTAAATAAAATGTTTTAATCATTAATATTTAGGTCTAAAATTGTCACCTTTTAATGAAAATTTGATACACAATCACTTTTTTCTACCACTATGAAGCACATTTCTGTTTCTGTCACTTGGTCGACTGCAATATCTAGACTAAGTCTGTGAACTCGTGTGTTCTCATGAAAGGAAGGAAGAGTAGGGCAGCTTCTGCTGTGATGGAGCACTTCTAGGTAAAAGTCTGACTTAGATGCGTGAAGCTGAAGAAGGAAGGTAGTGCCTACCGAGAGTGCCTATAGGGAGGAAATCTGTCCTCTCTATGCCAAGAGGACCTTTAGAAAGAATAACCTAGAATTTGCATATCATATGGGAGAAAACCCGGAAAGCTCCCACCAGGTTAACCGACTAACGAGACAAGATTCTGAACATCACAAACGCCACCGATTATCCCCTTTTTTGAAGCCGCCAACAGATTGAGCCTCAGCCTAATATTCATGGGACCTTAATATCTGAATGTCTAGTGTTCTGGTGGTCGGTGCCATAGGTTTCAGGTTTTAGTCCCGATGGTGCCATGGATGTTTGTAATGGTTCAGGATCCACTTGAAGCCTTAGATCCCTGTCTCATATGAATGCAGAGTGTCACAGATCCCAGTCAGACTTCTCTCACCACGGGAATCTCTGCTTTAGGCACAGTGATGTGGTGTGATGTAGTAATAGTAGCCCTAATGTTTACCCTATGTCGGCGCAGGTCACCACTGACCCACGGGTTGGGCGTAAAAATATGTATTATTATTATTTCATATAATTTTTGTTAAAATTTCTAACTATTGTTTTAATCTCTTGGAAATGATGCTTGTAAAATAATGTCTGGATATCAATTTCATATGACAATTTAAGCTCTGGAATTATTTTTTTTAAAAATTATTCTGTTTAAAACTTGTTTTTTAATTCATTATTAAAAAGGCGATATCAAACGTTTTTGATCCATCTTTCTATTTCCGTGCCTGGTTGTTGAAAATTTGTATTGTGCATCTAATTCAATCTGCGCAGTACACAAATCACTTATTGGAAAATTCTTTCCATGAATCCCTTTCATTTTGAAAATAATTACTAAATTATTTGTTTCTCTTTTTTTTCCAAATCAAGAATAATCTTTCCAGAAAATTGACAACTACGAACCTGTTTTTTTCAATATGACGAAATCCATGAAAACATTTTTCTCATTTCCCCAGTGCAAACATATTATTACATTTTTCCTAACTCATTTTTTCAAAGTTTTTAATTAATTAATTTTTTTGCTTACTTTTGAAGTTTTTTTAAGACACAGATCATTTTGATTCAGCCACCGCCATAATGCTCACCAGCGTACCACGAGTTTGGCATTTGAAAATTTGAGATATTTAAATAAAAGGATTTGTTAAGCCTTTTGGTGCATTTTTATTGAATAAAAAGCATATTATTTCAGAATATTACTTTGAGGTTTGAAAAATAAATAATATGTAAATGAAAATTTCAAAAAATTCAAGCACAATTTTGAATCTTACTCATAAATATTCCAAAGATGTAAGTGGATTAGATTATTTATCTGGACAAAATAATCAATAAAGATTGCTAATTATTTTAGAAAAACTAAATATTTATATTTCAAATTGTGTAATAATTTTGAATCTTATTTATAAATCTTCAAAAGTTCTAAATGAATTTGATTATTTATCTAGAAAAAATAATCAATAAAGGTTGTTAATTTTTTAGAAAAACTAAATATTTATATTTCAAATGATGCAATAATTTTAAATCTTACTTATAAATCCTCAAAGATCTAGATGGATTTCATTATTTATCAAGAAAAATAGAGATTGCTATTTCTTTAGAAAAACTAAATATAGTATTCATATTTCAAATGATGCAATAGTTTCTTACATATAATAGCTTCCCATAGTCAAATGGAATTTGTGTCTTTAATAATAATTATATAATAATTTGCTGACTTAATATATTTCTATTTGAAAAAAATATAAAGGTAGTTTATTTTGGAAAATATATGTTTCACAATATAAGAAATTATGCAACAACATATTACACCATATTCTTCCAACTGTTTTTCTATTTTTATTAAATATTTTAAAAACCGCGTTTTGAAATCTTTGTACTTAAGAAATCGAAACATTGCTGGTTCTACGAAGCGAAATATTAAAGTGACATTTGTAGCAAAAAAATCCGAAAAAAAAATATAAATAACGAAAAGTAATACTCGTGGCAAGGGGCCAAGAAAAGAATTGAACTAAAAATAAAATCGCGATCTTTTTCAGAATTTAATTTCCGGAACCCAAACTGTTCGGATTCGTTTATAGCACAGCTGTTAGGGTTAACTTGGACAAAAAGGTGGTTGTTAGCAAATGTTACATGAAGTTACAGCACTTTTTAAAACGGTTTTTTTAAGCACTTTTAAAGTTAAACACTTTTTCAATTGGGATTCAGTTAAAAATTCCATATGGTTTAATTAAATCACTTTAAAAAATAAAATACTAAGTCTTATGGTTTGAATGACTGTACGGGTATAAGAATTAATTCAATATGATTTAATTAAATTACTTTCAAAAATAAAATACAAAAATCTTCTGGTTTGAATTCTTATGCAGGGATAAGAACTAATTCAATGTGATATAATTAAATCCCTTTCAAGAATAAAATACAAAATATTATTGTGTGAATGATTGTACACTTATAAGAACTGTTGTTGTTGTTACTTATCCAACTTGGTAGATATCTAATCTAGATCACGCCCACGAACCCGTATGGACTCATGGTTGAAGGGGAAGGAAGCAGCTTCTGTTATGAAGAAGCACCCGTAGGTAGAGTCTGACATTTGCTCCGTGATACTCTTACAGTCATAGGAGACCGAGACTTACGACTTAAAAGGGATTCGAACTCCTACAAATATCCATGGCCCCTTCCGGGATTTGAACACGAAACCTGTGGTACCGAGCGCCACAGCGCTAGCCACTACCATTCAGGCCCCGGATAAGAGCTAATTATTTTAATGTTTCGCATCCATTATTAAAAAGAAAGTTACTTATATCCATGAAAATAATCAGGATATTAAAAATTTACAGAAATATCCACTTTATCTTTCGAATGTCTTGCACTTTATAACCTATTTCAATCCCCAATAGAACAGCGGATATGTAACATAGTGCGATTGTACCCTAAATAAATAAAATCTAATAAACCTAAAATCTAATAATAAATAAATGAAATCCATATACATAAGCATTGTTTAAACTCTTTTCACAAATTACTGAAATTCTTTCTAGAATAAATATGAATTTAAAAATAATTTGCTGAACACTTTTGCATACTTTTAATGGTTAGATGGAATAAAATGGCTAAATATTTGCAATACTTGATTTGTAAATATTTTTTTGCAATATATATCAAAATATTATCTTTCTTACTTTTCAATTCTCAATAGTGATTCCGAACTGTGTTTAAAATCTATTAATAAACAAATGAAATATTAATAAAATAAATAAAATCCCTGTACATAAACATTCCCGTAAAATTTTTCCCAAATTATTGAAAATATTTCGAGAATACATATGAATTTAAAAATAATTTTCTGTACACTTTTGTATGCTTTTAATGATTAGATGGAATAAAATATCAAAATCTTAATTTGTAAATATTTTTTACATATTAATATATATTACATATTAATATATATTATCTTTCTTACTTTTTAATCTCAATCAATAATTGCGAACTATTGTTTTATCCCACTTGGTAGACAACAACATCTAGACCAAGTCGATGAACCCATGTGTTCTCATGGAAGGAGGGAAAGAAGCAGTTTTTGTTGTGATGGAGCACCCGGATAGAAGTCTGACTTGGCACCGTGACTTATTTTAAGAGGTAGGGTTGTCAGCCCTCTGCACAAGAATCGTATTAAACCGGGAGCTACGGCTTAAAGTGGATTCTGAACCACTACAAACATCCATGCCACCGCAAGGTTTGAACCTTGAAAATACCAATGTCCAGAATGCTAGTCAATTGGCCATCAGGCCGATGGACGTTGGTGAAAGTATAGTTATAAAACCAAATTTAAAAACACATCTGAAATCGGCCATCGGGCTCTTGATTACGAACTTATTTGTCTTCCGCCGTCCTTTATACATTCGAGACACACACACACACACACACTCTATCAACGCATTTTTAACAATCTGCATACTTAAAGCAAACAAACAGAAACCTATAGCAAATAATCCGTGTTCTGTACTGTATCTATATCTACGTAAGTCTTAAAGGTGAATTTCCATTCGTAACTCGAAGTCAATTTTGACGAATCAGACTATGAATAGAGAATGATTGGCAGTGGTGATTCATTCATTCTACTGTCAATCATTCTCGATCGCTAATCTGATTCGTCAAACTTGACGTCGCGTTAAATTAAATTTGCATTGTCAATGGAAATTAATCAAAACATAGCAACTAAAATTTATGCCTTGAAGATTGAAATTATAAAATTAATTATTAAAATTAATAGTAAATTTCGCATTACATACAGAAAATGAAAACAAAGATAATATGACAATAAAAACAGTTAAGAATATTCAAAATGATTTTAATGAGAAGGATGAACCTGAGGAGCCATTATTACTGATTTATTCCTTGGCTCTATTTTTTTTCAACAATATTATTCAATTACCACGATTCTCTATTTGCACTAGATTTTTTTAAAACAAATTCGTGAAGTGTACTAAGCAACATCTAAATAAATATGAATAAATTAATACATCTAAAAACTTTTAAATTTCTACCCATAATCCAAGACTAATTATACGGCAAATTTAGGCAAATTTTGCTTAGTCCAGACAATTTCTTTTTTGTAGACAAATTTATCATTAGTCCAGACACGTCGACAAATCGGTTTATCTGCATATCCTTATATTCACTGCCTTCTGTGTGCTTTCATAATATCCTGCGCAGGATTACAAATTGGCCCTGTTTTTACCGAAATGAGTATATCAAACATGCTCTTTTCCTCCCAAGTTTTAAACAATTTGTTTATAAAATCGCACAACATTTTTATAACTCCATTCCCAATATTAATAAGTTTGTTTGGTATGACCTAAGCAACAATGAATACGACATTTCTGATTTCAAAAATCGCAAAAGACTTCTCGATGTTCTGAATATTATTCATCAACGTTTCGATATCCTCCTTTCCGAATTTCTATGCAGTTTCTCCGCTGAGTCATAATTTCCCCTCTTCAATTGTTTTTGTTTCTATGTTTATTTTTTATTACCTTCTTAAAAACTATAAGAATAAAATAAAAAATAATAAAAAAATTATGCATATATAAATTAAAAAACAATGTACAAGCTAATTTGTTAAATAAATTAATATATATATATATATATATATATATATATATCTTACTCCTTTTCTATCTAATCAATGGTCTTAAAGCTTAAGAAAATTCTCTCATTCACAAAGCAGAAAATAGATGTTACTATGCAACCACGGCTCTCCGTCAACCTGGCTGATCGTCGTATCTGTATGCTTTCACCACCCCCTTATTTTTATTAAACACCTGCCCAATGACATAAGATTACTATTGCCAATTTCATCGTTCTCCTAACCCCTATGGGGCGTATGGCCCACTTTTGAAAGCAACAGTGTTATTTTCATTTTCTTTTCAAAAGCCATAAGTAATAAACTTTTTAAATTGCAAATCTCGAATTGATTTGAAAGTAACTATCTTTTTATTTATAAAATTAATTAAAATTAATTAGTTTTAATCAAACAAAGGGAAAACCTTAAATGCCTTTTAAACTCTATTAATTGAAGATTTAACCTATTTCCTTCTATTTATAAGAAACAATTTATGGAATTAGAAATAAAATGTATCTATTTTTATTTTTAAATACTTTTTAATTCAATTTAACTTAACAATCAACACATAAAAATTCCTCGCTTTTCAGAATTTCCGTTTGCTACATTAAGGCTCCTAAACGTTTTTGCAGTTCCCCTTTTGAAGTTTAATTAATCGGTGGTTTTATTTATTTTAGATTAAATAAGTATTTTTATTTTAACTTGTTTAAAGACTTGAAATGTTAAATGTACGTGTTCTTTAAAGGCATAGAAACAACTCTTACAAAAGTAGTTGGTAAATGAAATATTGAGATGACATTTGTATGAAAAAGTCATTACAACTTTTTAAAATTGATAAAGTGAAATACTATCGAATTTGTTTAATTCTTAACACAATGTCCCATTTCTTGCATAACTGAAAGTTAATAATAAAACAAAATCTTTACTTTTCTATAACATTTTAAATTTTATCATTATGAAAAGATTTAAATAATTATCTGTTTCCTTTTTTTTTTACCACTTCATATTTTTTGTGTCTTTATGTCTTCATGTCCGCTAAAAGCAAGAAACAAAATATACTTTATTTGTATTCGTGTCTATATTTTCTAAGTGTTAATATGGAAACACACGATTTTATAAGGATGCTTATTAAGGTAATTATCTGCCTTAATGCCATATAATATACATTATCAAAAATCTTAGGGACGTATTATAGTCCATACTTTGATTATAATCGATTAGGTTTAGGTTTAGCTTTGTCGCTCTATGGTCATTTTTTGTACACTTTTGGCTAATTAGACCGCAACCACTAGTTTAACGTGAATTCCAAACCACAAACAATCATCCATGCCACTACCAGGATTAGAACCTGAAGCCTGTGTTACACCTTAATAATACATACTTGCATCTTTTAATTATTTTTCAGACTCATATTCATTCTTACTTAATACAGGCCTCTTTTTATATTATTCCAACTAAATTATTCATTTATCTCTAACTAATGCATAACTGAGTACAAGATACCGTTTGTTAAGTAAAAATGAAATTACTAAACTTAATAAATAATAACATCGAGAAGTGGATAACGTAACGATAGAAATTCGAGATTCAACTGATAAATTTTGGTCAATGAATGAATAAAAGAAAATTACGTAATAAAATTATGTTTAGATGGAGATAAAGAACTATCACCGTAATTGATATTTTGGAACATTCAGTTAGATTTAACGTTATTCTTATTGTTTTGGTTTGGCTTGTAGGTCTACGCTAATTTTTTTTTGCACATTTTAGGCTAATTAGACTGGAACCTACAGTATAGCGTGGATTCTGCCATATTCAGGATTCCACCCTGAAATCCAGAAACGCTAGACAATTGATCATCATGCCTCTTTTATTATTTTGAAGAAAAAATGCGGGGTAGAAACACACATAATTTATAATCGATTATCACTCATATTTATTTCCACAGATTTAATTCTAAATTTCAGTCATGTTTTAATAACTGAAGAACTAATGAGTTAAAATTTCACTCAAATTTTTTTGTGCTCGGATATCACTAGTAATCAACAAACCATTTTCTTTGTAATCTTTATTTTTATTTTGTAGTAAACAATAACCATTTGGTATATACATTTATTATATTTGAACAATTAAACAAAAAATGTAAAAAAAAGGATATAATTGCAATTTTATTAAAAAATGAATGAATTTTTTATAAGACATTAAATTGTAAAAGTATTAAAATTTTAATTATGTTTAGTGGTGAAATTAAAAAATTATTTTTTAATCTTATTTATTATTTATATCTATGTCTATGATTAAAAAACCTGTTAGTATTTCATCCTTAACATTTTTTTAGTTTATTACAGATTCCTATTCATTAAACGATTCAGTTGTGTCTTATATAACCCACGGAATTACAAAAGTATGCATTGTTTTAATTGTTTTATTGTATTTATTGAAACATTAAGTATACTATTTTCTTAATCTTGTTTAATATTTATACACTCGTCTATGTTAAAATATTACTATGATTTATCATTTATTTATTTTTATTTTTTTGCAAATCCTTATGTATCATTTCCAAGTAAAAAAAATTACAAATTATAATAATTAAAAAAAAATGTTAATTATTTATTAGTACAAAATATGATTATTTACTGCATTATAATTTAGTAGTACGAATTTGATTATTTACTACACGATTACTGACTAGTACAAACATGATTATTTATTGCCACAAATATGACTATTTATTACATTTTAAGAAGAAAATAATTCTTATTTAGTTTATATTTTAAGTTGCAAGCTCCTAAAACATCGCTAGAAAGATTATCAACGATTTCAAACTGATTGCTTTTATACTTACTCTTACCGGTCTACACTACACATTAAACTCTTGATGAAATAAATTATTTTCTCTCTTGTAATGCAGCAGGTATTAAATTTATTGCGATTTATTATTGCGGTTATTATTAAAAGTCTTGATTGCTCAACATTAAATTAAAAACTTATAAATAAAATAGTTGATTATTTTACAAATCCGTATTTATCAATTTCAAGAAGAAAATTTTAATTTGTGATAATTAAAAATGATAAAATAGAAAAATGATAATTTACTACTCGATTATTTCCTAGTAGAAATATGATTATTTACTACACGGTGATTTACTGGTACGAATATGACTATTTACTAAAAGATTATTTAGTGCATTTATTACGTATTATTTAGTACATTTTTATGATTATTTGCTACATGATTATTTATTAGGACAAATATGATTATTTACTACAATTTGAGAAGAAAATAATTCTTATATAGTTACTTTTTTACTGCGAACTCATACAGCATCGCTGGAAAAGCTATCGAAAATGTCTAACTGATTACTTCTCTGCAGGTCTGGACTACATATTCAAAACTTGATGAAACCACTAATTTTCTCTCCTGTAATGTAGCTTGTATTAAATTTTTTGCCATTTTCATAGTTATAATCAAGTGGCTACACTGCTCTTTATAACGGCAATATTTTTTTTTTTCTTTTTTTATCAATTCAAAGTAATAAAATTATTATTTATGATAATTAAAAATGATAATTTGCTGCTTGATTATTTAAAAGTACAAATATGATTATTTACAACACGATTATTTACTATACTATTATTAGTAGTACACATGTTTATTCGCTACATTTTGAGAAGAAACAAATTCTTATTTTGTTTATTTTTTTATTGAAAAACTCACATAGTATTGTTGAAAGCTTATCGACGTTTTCTAACTGATTAATTACTCATACAAGTCTAGACTGCACATTAAAAACTCGATGAAACCAATTATTTTCTCTCCTGTAATGCAACATGTATTAAATTTATTGCGATTTTCGTAGTTATAATTAAACTGCCTGACTGCTTGACTTTAAATTAATTGCTTATAAACGAAATATTTGATGATTTGGTAAATGTATTTTTATCACTTTTGCTTTCATACTGTATAGGCGATCAGGTTTAGCAGAAGGTGGAAAGTAAGACATGATTACGCCATTACAAAAGTTATACATATAAAAAAAGTTTAATTATGTTACAGATATTAATTAATGTCACTTGAATTATTTATTTTTATCGAATAATGAAAATAAGCAATTACATTTGGAAATTTGCCTTATCATTTATTCTGCATAATTTGCTATTTCGTAAACTTAAAGATGATTCTTAGATTTTATTACTTCCAACAGTTAACAGTGAAAATTCAAACATTAAATTATTCTTCAAAATGTTAAGTTGGAGAATATTTAGAACGATAGCTACATTTCAAAACTAAATTAGTAAGAATATAAAAAGGAAAAATATTTCATTTCTCTGATTATCAAATGGGAAGATCTCTAAGCTCTTTAAATTAAATTGAGAGTAAAGTTTTTTCCACAATATTGGATACGGTAATTAAGTCTTTTCATAAACCACCACAAATGAAAACTTGGTACAAATAGTATTAATTTCAGTGAAATATGAATTAATTCTATGATGCTGATAACGAATTCATCTAAGGAAAAATGATAAGCGAAAAAAAGAAGAAGGATTTTATGGAGATCTATGTCCGCTATAAGATTAATTTTCATGTGAATTTATTTCAATAAAAGAATTCATTTGAAGTTTTAATTTACATTCCTCGAAATTATTTGAGTCTTCCTTCCCAAATTGGAGCATGCTATCAGGAATACTGTTAATTAACCTATGTATTAAGCTTGTGGGAAAAAATCATTTTAAAAGTCAAAAGTTATATCTAATATTTTACGTTTAGTAATCCTACCAGGTCGGCTCTTACTTAATTCAGAGGTATATAAAGAAATAATGTATGAAATGATCTAAAATGTTGATAAAATTGTAATTAAGTTAGTTCTGTGAAAGATCGTAACTTAAGTTTATAACAATTTAATCATACAATTTTTCCTTTTTTTGTTATTTTAAATAAAATATACATAAATTGGTTAGTTTTGTGAAAAAATTTTATAACAACTTAATGGTACATTTTTTTTCTCCTTTTTTTTGTTATTTTAATTAAATATACACAAAATATGTTAAAATTGTTCCGTTTTTATTATTTCTTTTTTCTTCTTTTTTGTGTAGGATTTTTACATAAGTATTCTGATAACCTTTTCTTTGAATTTGCAAATGATACAATAAAAAAAAGCAATTTAAATATGGAAAATTATTACCAGCCGATGAAGCTTTATAAGGAAAAAAATGTTGTAATTTAAAAAAAAATGATAATGCGTGATTAAATTATTTCACGCATTTATTGTGATTAAATTAAATTTAGTGTTTATATTGTGATTAAATTAAATTTAGTGTTTTTATTGTTTTATTGTGATTAAATTAAATATAGTGATTAAATTTGTGACTGACAATTCATAAAATTATTATATTGAATAGCTGTATTCTTAAGTCAATAATTTCGATCCCAAAGTTGCTATTCGTTTTTTAATTATCAAAAAGGAAAGTAAAAAAAAAAAAATTCTAAGAAAGGTAAAAAAGTAAGATAACACATTTTTCTACGTAAAGACTATTGTTTTACTTGTGATTATAAATGTTCTTCATCGTGATATCTTGAATGAAAAAAAAAATAATAAAATCATGAACTATATCTGTGTTTCATTTAAATCTTTTAACTGTAAATTATTAATATTATTTTCATAGATTTTTATTCTAATAACACTAGCATTCAATCATAATAATAAATAAAATCATCTATAGATAGGATTCTCTAGGAAAACAGATTTTTAATGTAATGATATTATGCAAATAATTATCTTTTTAAATACCAAAATATGAAGAGTGTGTTTTGCATATTTGTTGTATAATAATATTCCAAATAATTTTGGTCGTTAAATTATGAATAATTTTGTTCTTATCCATCGTTTTATATTCATTTAGAGAACTTCTAATGAATAAACATTTAAAAAAAATTCATATAAATCGAAAATTGTTGTCATAAATACGAAAATTGCTTTTGTCAAGCTCAATAATCAGTTAATTTGCAATGCATTAATTGAAGATTCGATTTAAGAAAGAAATCTCGTTAGTGATCGTACTTTGTATAAGTAAATTGATATATTTAATTGAAGACGCTTTAATTTGTACTGGAAGACATATCAAAATGTTGCATTTAAATCAAATACCTTACAAAATTTTCTGTTTTAGTCCAAATGCAATGCAATAATTATATAAATGTTGAAAATAGTTTGATAAATAATTTAGTAATAGTTTTCAATGTATTATTTTATAATTAATAGTAAAATAAATAAATAAATAAGGTATTTTGAATGCGCGATTAACGATAATCAGTTTAATTTTGTTATTGAATTTACATTAGAAAATGGATTGAAATTAATACATGTAAATATATAAATAACTATATATATATATATATATATATATATATATATATATATATATATATATATATATGCGTGTGTGTTTTGCTAAAAGATGCATAATTTCTTGTAAAATAGAGTATATTACATTCGAAAGTAAATATCGAAATTGGCCAAGTTTCTATTAAAAAGAAGAGTTGAAAATTTCCTGGCTAACTGAGTAAATTATGTTATCAAGTGCATAGTGTTAATTTTGAGCTACTTGATAAACTCATGATACTTGATTAATATGTGATTAATGATTAACAGTTTTTGAATTTTATTTTTGTATTTTTCATAGAAACTGGATTGAAATTAATATATATACATTTATTTATTTATATATGTTGTAAAAACATAAATGATGCATAATTTTAAAACAATTCAAGCTCATTACGTTCGAAATTGGTCAAGACTATTAAAAAAAGAAGAGTTCAAAAATTATCTTAACTGAATAGATTCTGTTAACAAGCGCGCGGTGTTAATATATTATTTTTCTTATTAAGTCATATTAATGAATAAGTAAATTAAATAAAAAAAAAAAAAACAATTCAGAAAAAAAAATAAGATGTAAAAAAAAAAAGTAGTTTTACATAAAAAGGACTTTTGCAGAATTAAGAAATTAAAAAAGAAAGTAATTGATCTAAATGGTATTTTTAAGATTTTTATTGTTATCTTTACCATCAATTTATTTGTTATTTTAAATTATTAAGAATATATAGAAAGAAAACATTAAATGAAGGATAAATCGATGTTGATAAGAAAAGTAACCATTTTATATTTTTTTAATTAAATCGATGAATTAATTTTTTCTTAACTTTAGTATGAATTAAAAATGGTTAAGAAGGATCGATACAGTATTGGCATTTTATTTTTATACATTGAGAGTAGATTTAAAGTAGATTTAGATTTACCTTATTTCAATGCACTTGACGTACACAGGTTTAGGGAATAAAATATTATTTCCAAACAAAACATTTAGAAAAAAATTAAGTAAATTTCAAAATTTTGAAGTTCCTTGCATCTCCTTTACAAATTTCAATATTTTTTTTAATCAAAACACTTATTATTTTTGGAAAATTTCACATACTATTATTGCTAAGAATTTGATGCAATATTATATCACTTATTTTTTCCTTCGTTCAAAAAAAAAAAAAAAAAAAAAAAACCTGAATGTAACTGATTTTTTTAACATTAATAAATAATTATTTAACTTCATTTTTATTCCATTAATTAGAATTACATAAAGACTATAAAAATAAATGTTTTTGATTACAAAAATATCGTTTTAAATGCATTTCTATCATAAAAACTATAAAGCGATTCAAAATTTTTAATGCTAATAAAATAGTTGGAAATATACTTATTTTGCAAGTTATAAAAATTGCTTTGCAGCAAAAATTATTAATAATAATATATTTGACAGTTGGATGATTTTTAGAGTAACGTTGTCATTATACAGAACGATTATTTTTTTGCTTATTATGATATAATCTGAACTGATAAATTAGAACACTAATATGCATTGCTTATAAATACAACACAACAATAGTAAATATAAATGCTTTTGTTTGAATCTCTTTTGCATATGAAATTCTATGTAAATAGTATACATCCAATTAAAATAACACAAAGTACGTCAAAGTAATAAGTAGTTTAATTTAAATTTTCATAATAAATAGGTAAGTTGTTTTAAATATTCATCGGTTACGGTTGATTGTTAGTTAACTTATTAATTAATGATTAAAAATATCAGATGTCATTTAGCTTCAGATTTATTTAAGTCAATATTTTTTCATCAAATGGTAATACAGAGATTAATACTTACATAAGACATACATGGAGATTCCTGCAGCCGTCGTTAGTATTAAAAATGCAGACAAAGAATAGAAGCAGACTTAAGAAAAGTTTATTTTTTTCTCAGACTATCCAGCCTTGAAGGGGTGACAGTGCTCCCCTTTTCAGTCAACGTCCAGTTACCATTGGGGGTCACATCAGGGCACATTTTTGATGTTTTTGGGCCTTCTTTTTTAATATGAATTACATGACATCAGTATGTAGTTTTTATACATCGATATATTGGAATGTTGGACACATATGGTCTCATTTGAATAACTATTAATGATAATCATATAATTTTTTTAACTTTACCTCTTTATTAAATAAATATTTAAATCAATAGTTTTCATCTGTGCAGTGAACCAATTTTTTAATAAAAATCATTTTTAGTTGATCACTGATCTTTTTTATAAATGCACATTTTCAATTTTTAAATAAAATTACTGATAAGCACTATAAACTTTTCTGTTATATCTACAATGCTGCCTTAAATTTCTTTTTCTACAATGTCAGCTCAAAAGACAGTTTAACATCACCAATTTTATTTCCGCATAATTTTTATTCATTTATTTATTAGTAGTAGCATTTAATTTTTAGATAGTATGAGATACAACGTTTTTCTGCACCTGAAAATATGTCGAACTTCTTTTAAGAATCTTCAAACTTCAGATGTTTGTTTATTTCGACGGTATGCGAAAGCACATTTTTGCGTGAGGTTCGTAAGAGGCGCCAACGCGGGAGGAGCTTTCTCTCATCTCCGCATCCCATTGGACACTGGCGATTGAGAGAGAGGCAACTCTTTTCCAAGGAAGAGCACCGTGGGAGAGAAACTTACTTAAGGGATGACAGCGCCATCTATCCGTTAAATATGAAAATAGAATTGGATGGCAAGAGAAATGACAACGGATGTATTGTTTAAAGCAGTAATTCTCCAGCTTCAAATCCAGGCCCGGATTTAGAAGAAAAGAGGCCCTAGGCTATTCCACTTATGAGGCCTTTTCACCTCCCATTTTTAAGTTTGTAAATTACATGAGAGATGATAAAATACATCATTACTGTGATATATATCAATATGTTAAATGAAATGTGCTGTGATGGGTACTAATCTTTATAAAAAAATGTGGTACTGATAATAAATAAAAAAGTTTATTTTTTTTTTTTGTTTCCAATGGCAGATTATGACCAGTTACAGCAAAAAAAGAACAACGAAAAAAAAAAAAAAAAAAGATACAACATACAACAACAACAAAATAATACAACAAAACAAGCTGAAACAGAGTTCATTAATCTATCAATAATGCCAAGTTGCAGATCTTTTAGCCACTAAAAAAGTGTTACCAGGTGCACCATGGAGAGGTAAATCTTCTGTGCACCCATAAAAAAAAAAAGTTGAAAACACATATTTGTACATTTATTCTCAGCACCCTATATAATACTTGTAACAATAACTGATGAATCATAACACACAACATTTGCAAAGAAACAAAATTCAAATAATAAAAATCTTTGATTACGAAAATAAAATATGCAATAAAAATTATCATATTTTCTATCAAATTAAATGAAATATATTCAATACATTTAAGATTAAAGCAAATTCAATTCAGATAAATTTATTTCATAATAATTCGCATTTAAAGTTTAAGTATGAATTATTATGAATTTTAAGTTTTAAACTAAACCAAAAATGGAACTTTATTCAAAAAAAATCCAGATCACAAAAAAGAAAATATCACATTGTATATCGTATTAAATTTTATGTTAATAGTTATTTTATTTAAGAACTGATTCAATCCAAGTATACATCTAGGCCCCTCTTGATCTTGAGGCCCTAGGCTGAAGCCTAATTAGTCTATAGGAAAATCCGGCCCTGTTCATATCGCATCCCTTTTACAAAGGGGGGAGGAAAGTTTAGAAAGAAAGGTGTCTTAGTCACTAAATGCCATAATATTTAAAGCATTTTAATTAAATTTTAATTATATTGTAATTTAATTGTAATTATATTTTAATTAATTTAAATAATTTAATTTTATTAATTTAAAATTAAATTAATCACATTATTTTGTTTTAAAAAAACTACATTATATCTTCAATACGTTTCAAATTCCAAATAATTTTAAACATTTTTTAAACTTATTGATAACCTCAAATAACGAAGTTTTGTAATTATTGACGTGCTTCTATAATATCACATTTGTTTCTTATCCCAGTTGGTTGACAGCAACATTTACTGTTTGTGTGTTATCATGGAAGAAAGGAAGACGGGGCAGCTTCTGTTGTGCTCGAGCACTGTAGGTAGAAGTCTGACTTGGCTCTGTGTCGTAGAAGAAGTAGGGCAGTGCCTTGAGTAGGATATGGGAGAAAACACCGGAAACGCCCACCAAGTAGTCCGAGGCAAGATGCTAAACAACACAAATGCCATCGAGTATCTTCGTTTTTGAAATAGTGTCTACAACATAGTCGCCAGCGGATTCAACCTCAGCTCTAATGCTCACCAGCGGCGCACGTTACCACTGAGCCTCGAGTCGGGCATCAAATTTATATTATACTAAATTGATTTATCTGTTTTAATTTATATTGTTAATGATAAAATGAATTTATATTTTTGTTCAAAATTCCCCACAGATAATTTACCCATAAAATATATGGGTATTGTTGTACACTCCCCCAAAATGGGTGAGAATCGTCCTGGACCACTTTTATAATTTCCTATTATTTAATTTTTAAAAATTTCTTTCAAGAACTATTCTTATTGGTGTATTCAAATTACCAGTGCTTTTTTTATTAAATTTCTTTTCTTTTCTTCTTTTTATAAAATCGTTTGGAATTCTTAAGTTTTTTTTTTTTATTTATTTTTTATTTATTTTTATTTTTTTTACTTAATCTATTTTCTGTTTTCAAATTTGAACGATAACTGATGAACATAATTTATTGCCTGAATATGATTTATTGATACTTTTTTGTTTCTTTGTTTATTTAAGATTGGTGTTATGCGTTTTGATCTTACATTAAATCCTAAATTTTATTGATAACTTGTATATCGGTCCCTTAGTAAGTGAGTGGAATATAGCGGTTGGCTATGTTGTTTGAACGGGCTTATGGGCTGTATCCGAACTCATTAGGAATGATCAGAATTGCAAGTACCCAGGATTTCCTCCTTTTTATGGACCACGGAAAGACTCCGGTGGGCTAAGTTAGTTTGATGTCTACTCCATTGATTAAATGAGGGGGATTGTAGAATAGCTTGAGGATTCCTTCATATAAATTATTAGAGATTCCTTCAATATATACTACTGTGTCCAAAAATAAGACCAATTTTAAATTTAAAATTCTCGGGGCTTACGGAAATTCATTTTTTTAGGTTGCTGGCGCTTTCCTTGACATCTGTGTGAAATTTCCGTCAAAATATTCATTAGTGTTTGAGTTGGCTTTGTGAGACGCTAAAAATGATTTCGGCGATTTTTGAAATGTCTGAATTAATTGAACAAAGAACTTGCATTAAATTTTGTTTGTGGAAACGTATAGAATGTTGCAGAAGGCATTCGGTGAGCATTCCTGTATCGAAAAGAAATGTTTAGAAGTGGTATAAACAGTTCAAAGAAGGCAGAGAACGCGTCGAAGGTGAAGAGTCCTCTGGTCGACCATCAGCCTCAACCGACGAAGCTCACGTCCAAAAATTAAGAATTTGGTGCTTGCAAACAGTCGATTTATAATTAAGACCTTGTTGATGATGTTGGAATTCCAAAAGAATCTGTCAATTCCCTTTTGAGCGTCAAACGCGTCAAATCTCGATTGGTACCGAAAACACAGAATGTGCCAGCTCACACTGCATTTATTATTCGTGACTTTTTCGCCAAAAATGAAACCCATATCGTTCCACATCCCCCGTATTTAGCTGATTTAGCACAGTGCGTCTTCTGGCTATTCCCTGAACTCTAAATACTACTCCAGGGACATTGTATTGAGTCTATTGAAGAGATTCAACGTGAATTGGAAAACGCTTTAAAGGTCATACCTGCCGGTGACTTTTTAGCATGCATTCAGGATTGGAAAAAATGTTGGCATAAGTGCATTGTATCCGGAGGGGATTACTCTGAAGGCGATGAAATAAATTTGGAAGAATAAATAAAGAGTTTTTGAACAAAAAAATTGGTCTTACTTTTTGGGCACAGTAGTACATTCTTTCAATAGATAGTCTTGCAGATTCTTTCACACTCTTGAAGCATCTGGAAACATGCTATTTGAAGCTTTGTCTGTTGCTAATCTCGAGTTGGCAATCAACAATAAAAAAAAACCAAACAAACAATACCAAGAACTTGCAACAGATATGACACATACATAAATACAGAATTAAAATCCAAGAAATAAATGATACCTAACTCCTGCAATCCATGTAATAACACATTGTAATAACTTGTTTCCAATTTCTATCGTGCTTATTGAAACTGGAAAAAGTACAGGCTTATTGGTTTTTTAATTTCGATCGGAAAATATTTTTAAGAAATTCTATAAAAACAATTTAGAAATAATATTTCAAAAGATATATACTCTATGAACAAACTGCCTTTCGTGCCCAACTTAGGGAGATCATAAATTTCTTCGTTTTGTAATAGAAGATATCTTTAAAGAAATTGTTGATTCTCTGTAAACAGTTATGGGTGTGCTTTTAGATATCCAAAATGAGTTCCACGAACGAATTCAGCATAACTTTACCTGTTTTATTTTGAAGAAATTTCAAACTAATAAATATGTTGTTGTTGTTCTAATGCAGCTGGCAATGCACTAATCTTTACGCCATAAGCAAGGGCTGCACCGTTGTTACTCATTTAACACTATCCAAGGACACGGGTAGCTTGAAGATATGCTACAAACACGAGTAACACTACTCCCACAACGCTCTACAATCCTTTTAGATCGGGAACTGAGATTTAAAAGGATTCGGAACTACTACACACATCTATGGCACCGCTGGGACTTGAACTAGAAACCTGTAATACCAGAGCGCTAGCCATTTGGCCATCACGCCCCTTGTAATAAATATAATAATAAACTCAATCTTACAACTTAAACTTAAAGTAAAAGTCCACGATACACTTTTCATATAGAAGCATATAAACAAGTACACCTCAAGACAGTGTTATTTATTGTATATTACTGAAGACAGTGTACCTCAGACGGCCGTTATTTATGATAATCTCATTCATGTTTTTACTCGCAATTCCATGGTAAATAGCCTGCGGCTCGTCTATCTTTTTGCTGCTGTCTCGAAATTATTAGATCAAGTTAGATTTTATTTTAGTTTAAATTTATATTTTTATTCAATGACTTTCCACATAAAATTTCGATTTATCAGCTTTACATAATAAACGCTTCATAGAAAGTTTATTAAGAGATTTTTCATGTATTAGTCGTGATACTATATCACAAGCTATTCATTATATTAACATTTCAAATAATTATATTACATTTTTTAACAGTCCCTCTTTGAGTAGATGTTTATTGTGTTATCTTTTTTTTAATTTTTGCTTAGATGCCAGACGTTGAACAGGACATTTTCAAGGTTTGACAAAATTATCAATTAAAACAATAAAATAATAGAGATCTGTTTGCATAAGGCTTCGTTATATAGAAAATAGACCGGTGTGTTGATAAATAACCCAGGTTTAATGTTTTTCAAAGACTTGATAACCTTGTGACTAGCTCTCTGGCACCACAAGTTTCTGGTTCCAGTCCCGGCCATGAATGTTTGTAGTGGTTCGGAATCAACTTTAAACCTTAGTTACCAGCCTAATATGACTACTGGCCATATGGTTGACATCCTACCTTGTAAAAGGAAAACATCTCATGTCTCCGAATATGCCAGTAGGCTGACGACCTTGGCTTACCAGGGGCTGTAGTGTTGGGGAGTTAGTTAGACTGTAACGTTTTTTAACTGTGAATATGTCAATGGGACTTAATTTCATCTTAGTGACGTAGAAGAAAATTGGATGTCAATAATTCACCAGGAAGATAGTAAGAAAAATTTTGTCTTTTTCTTAGACTCTGTAAACTATCCTCTCTGCGATTTCTTAATGTTTGTTGCAGCACGGCTAACTCTGGCACTATAACAACACAGCCAATCTATAAAACAACACCAACCAACCAACTCTGCGATATAACAATAATTAATAATCCTTAATTTTCTTAACACTTAACTTCGTCACTGCTGGCACCGGAATGATTAATGTTTAGATGTAGGAAGGTTATTAACAACTGGAAGTTTTATGGGTTTTACAATTGAATTTTCATGAAATCAACAGTCGAAAATAATAGAGATGATAAAGAATAAGATTTTTTTAGTGCTGCAATAAATAGTTCAAAAAGAGTATTTTTGTAACTTATCTTCTTTCAGTGTTACTTAATTGTGTCGAATGACTAAGATAAGAAATAAGATGCCAAGACATCAATAATATTTAAATGGATTTGAACAAGAAGATGATTGGCCCTTTTGAGGGCCAACCATCCATCTACCCCTGTGGTCCAATTAGGCTTTCTTAACGGCAAGTTCTTTAATGATTTCAACAGGATGAATATATATATTTTTTGCTATTTGATAGTTTTTTTAATATTACTATTGAGTATTTATAAAGTTGTTTCAGCTCCTAAGAATGAAAATTATATGTGAAACATTATTTTTAGCAAAAGGGTTAATATATTATGATGAATATTGGAAAAAAACAATACAAAGTAATATATTATTTAATAAATGCTATTGGTGTTGTAGATAAAATTAGTGACAGACCAAAATAAGACGAGCAAAAAAGGCGCCTAATTGGCAAAATCGTTTTTTATAGCGCTTTACCCAGAACAATCGGCATTCGATATTAGTATACTTGTTTTCTAAAATAGCAGATATAGAATTATGACTTTGGAGAAATTAACATTAGGCTCAATGGAGCAAAACATGAAAAAGTTTTTATCGGATTTTCAAAGTCACTTGTACGAGCAACTCGTATTTGTATTTTGTAGGAATTATTTGTACTTCTATTAAAAGTTTAAAATTGTCGTCATTGTTGACAAGCAGAAACGGAAAAAGAATGGTTTGCTGCATGACATATCAAAATACTTAAATAATCTGTACCATCTCAGCATTTGTACTTATACGAGCCACTTGTACGTTGATTTGTACAATCAATCTAACTTGTACTTGTACGAGAGACAAAACTTTGGTATTGAGATACAACAAAATAGGCTAAAGTGGATATTCGAGAACAGAAGTCATTGGTTCATTTTCGGAAATCATTCAGTATGTTCGGCTATTCAAAGGCGAAATAAGTCAATTACAATAAGTTATTCAATGTTATAGTTAAGTACACATTTCATGTGACAGTATATCGTTGCACATAAATCATTGGAATAGGCTGCTTCAGCAGTATAATTTGACGATGAATTCAAAATGAAACATTGAACACTAGATAGCCATAACAATATGATTGATTTTCAAAATGAAATTCTGATACAATAGATGTTCAAAACTAAATTCAGATATAATAGATTTTCAAAATGAAACATTAAACCAAGATGCTTCCATTTTGCAAAGGAGACGCTTTCTGATGATTAATTAAAAGATTGCCGTCATTGCTGACAAGTAGAAACGGAGAAAGGATGATTCGCTTGCAGCTTCGGGAGATGGTTTGCTGCACATGTTTTAGTATATTAATTAATCAGTATGTTATTGTAAATTAATTTAATGAAATGTATACATTAAATACTCTAATATAGAAATTTCATTCAAAATCATTGTCTATATAATATATATTACAAGCATATTGTATCAATTCTAATAATGGGAATATCTCAATAAAAATCTAGATTACGATTTTATTATTTATGTTTTAAAAATTTTTTAAACTTTATTTTTTTTTTTTTTATGTTTCTTTAATTTAAAGATTATAAAACTTAAAAGCAAAGAAAAAAAATTCATTCCATTATTATTATTATTATTATTATTATTGCAGGTAGTAAAAAATTATGAGAAAATTCTCATTTGCAATATTAAATTAAATAAAAACATTATGGTTGATGCTAGATTTTCCTGTCAACAGAGAACGCCAAGCATTGAAAATTACAGGCGCCATCTGGTGTCCTCATTGGTAAATTTATTACAAAATATAAGATAGATTAGTAAATAATAGATTATTACCTTAAAAATTAATAATCTAATAGAAATCTAAATTAAATTAATGATATAAAATAATAACCAAAAACTGTCTTTGATATCTGAATTAATAATCTTAGATTATTACATTACTATACTCTAGAAATATTATAAGGAATTCTTACATAAGAACGATTCAAAACTCTCAAACGTTTAAATATATACCGATATACATTACTAGTAAAAATTGGCAATAGTTTTATTTTATTTTCACTTTCTGTAGCTGAGAAAGATCGATTAATATTTGCTGGGGCAAAATAAAATTCAAAATTCTGTTGCTACTAAAACTTCTTGGCAGCACTGTAACAGTCTGAACTAACTAACTGTAACTGTTGAAACTTGACATATATAATAATTCAATCATTCGTGTTTTTAAACACTCTTGTTTGTTTTTTAACACTATTTGTTTTGTTTTTTATGTTACTGAGTGTCTTAATTCTTATGAACAATTTTTTTTTAATATTTTGGGGCTGTCATTCTTTTTAAAACTTAAAACGCTTTACTCGGAAAAACCTCAGAAAAAATAAAGACCGTAATTGGAAGGGAAAAAGTGAAACGGCTGCCACTGCAAAGTAATAGAAATGCGATATATATCGTTTTCATTGACCACCCTCGACGTTATTGAGTTCTTTCGGACTGGCCACAGATTGCGAAGGGAAACAAATAACCTCTCGCCGATAATCGATACGCCAACCCCGGATGAATTTCAAAAATAGATGGACTTCAGAAGGGTGCCATTTTAACCGGTAAATTTTGGAGGCAAAAAAAAAAAAAAAGCTTCATCCACTAAGAGCGATTTTTTTTTTTTTTTTTTTTTTTGGCGGCAAACGCGATGGAGGGGGCATTCGAAAATAGATGAGGGGCAATTAAACATAATAGAAGATGCACAGAATGGATTCTTGCGTGAACCATGCGTCATTTTAATATATATACTACTGTGCCCAAAAAGTAAGATCAATTATTTTTTTTTCAAAAACTCTTTATTTATTCTTCCGAATTTATTGCATCTCCTTCAAAGTAATCTCCTGCGGACACAATGCACTTATGCAAACTTTTTCCCATTCCTCAATGCATGCTAAAAGGTCATCGGCAGGGATGGCCTTCAAAGTGAGCGCCAATTCACGTTGAATCTCTTCAATCGACTCAAAACGGTCTTTTGAGTTTAGGGAACAGCCAGAAGTCCCACGGTGGGAGTCCGGTGGTTGTGGAAAGATATGGTTTCAGTTTTGGCGAAAAAGTCACGAAGAATCAATGCAGTGTGGACTGGCGCATTCAGTGTTTTCGGTACCAATCGAGATTTGACGCATTTGAGGATCAAAATGGAATTGACCGATCCTTTTGAAATTCCAACATCATCACCAAGGTCTTTAATTGTAATTTGACGATTTGCAAGTACCAAATCTTTAATTTTTTTGGACGTGAGCTTCGTCGGTTGAGGTTGATGGACGACCGGAGAGCTCTTCGTTTTCTATGCGCTCTCTGCCTCCTTTGAACTGTTTATACCCCTTTTAAACATTTCTTTCCGATATAGGAATGCTCACCGAATGCCTTCTGCAACATTCTCTACGTTTCCGCAAACAAAATTGAATGCAAGTTCTTTGCTCAATTTATTCAGACATTTCAAAAATCGCCGGAATCAGTTTTAGCGTCTCACAAAGCCAAGCGTAACTCATACACCAATGAATACTTTGACAGATGTCAAGGACAGTGTAAGCTACTTAAAAAAAGAAAAGAAAATTGAAGTTCCATTAATATCCGGGAATTTTAAATTGAAAATTTGGTCTTACTTTTTGGACACAGTAGTATTCTACTTACTAGTAAAAGAAATTAATAGGTGTAGGAATAGGTATATACATTTGTACAAACGTATTATTTTTAAAATGACTATAAAAATATAGTTAAAAGATTCCGTGTTGTGTAAAATGTCTGGAAGAGAAACAAATGATGTATACTTATTTTGGTTCATTTTTCTATTATACAGTTGGCCAAAAAAAGACTTCTTTGTAATTATCAATATATCTTCAAATAAATGGTATCTTTAGAAAATGATTAAGAAAGTTACTAACTTAAATTTAACAACTAATTAACGAAATTAATTAATATCTTTAATTAACCTCTAGCTCGAAATTTTTCTATTACGGGAACCGAGATCATGGACGCAATCGATTCAGCATTAGGAAGTAAATATAGGACAGCTTTTCTAAACATCTGGTTAAAATTTGTGAAAAAGCAGGTGCTGCATCCATGCCTCCTGCTGTCCACTGTCAAAAGCGCTACCTGTGGGGTCTCTATTCACCGATGGCACTCAAAGCCTATGTAGTCCCAAAGTGCATATATTTTTATTTTAAATGTTTTATATATTTTTATTTAAAAAATACTCAATTCAATTAATTAACATTAATTTAAAAATGTATTCAGTTTTATATTTAAAATATATTACATTTTAATACCTACTGGCAAATAGGGTCTGGAGTTAAACATGTTACATTAAAATAATTATAAAAATATGATTTCGCACACTTTGTTGATGAAACATTCCAAAATTACAAATATCGAATTTAGAAAGGTTTCAAAATAAATTTTATTGTAATATAAATTTTAAATCAATTTGTTTATCTCATTAAACCCCGAAATCAAAAATTCAAAAAAAAAAAAAAAATACAAATAAAAACGTTTATTTTCGAATTTATATGTTATACAAAACAAGAAAAAATCATTAAAATCAAAAATACGAAAACATAATTTGATGCGAATTCTATTTAAACATTAAATAAATAAATACTTGCTTTGTAAATGAAATAAATAATAAAACACAAGTGAATAACACAATAACATTTTAATTGAAATCTGCGAACATCATAACAAACAAACTTCATGAAAACTAACTATTAGCGTTTCTAAATGTAATAATTTGGCAAGAACAAAAAATAAAATAATTGTTGTTTCAAAGAAGGAGAATCTATTTATAAATTAATTGAAAAAATTAATTGTAAAATTGTTTATGAGAAAATAATGAAAATATATTGATTCATTATTAAAATAATAAGTTAATAAAAAGAGAATTATTCAGGAATTAATTTGAAATTAATTAATTTGAATCAGGAATTAATTAATTTGAATTAATTTGAAATAAAATGATCATTTTAAAAAAGAATAAAATTAATAATTATATGATCATCTGAAATAACAATCTGAAGCATTTTTTCTATATTAATTCCAATTAACACAATTTTCGAATGCAAATTATTTTTAGTTGAAAATTGAAAATTATGTTATTAAAAAGAATTAAAATGTTAAGTAATTAATCCTTTACACAATTCCTTTTAAAGCGTTAAAAAAATCGTTTTGCTGCAATTCTCATGACTTTTTATTTTAAATAGTTGTTTATTCAACCGCAATCATACAAAAAATTCTTTACTATATTTAGAATATCCAAATAATTCATGCAAATTATACAAAAATACTTTCAATAATTAGCAATAAATAACCAGTGCGAAAAAGAAGGAAGTTTCTCCTTTTATGGTTTCGACAAATCCTTTTGGTCGGAGTACAGGAATTTAAATAACCTTTCATTTAATAAAATCAGTAAATTTGATAATGTAAAGACAAATAACAATAATCATAGTTAGCTATTTCATTTCATTGGCTTAGGAAATTAAGACACCTACAAAAAAAAATGACGAAATTAAACAGTCTAAAAAACACTTTAACCATTCATTGGTCACAAAAGGTATCGTTAAAGATTTTATGGAATCTAAATGATATAATTGTGATAAAATAATAATGTGTAATTATTATTATTTAAATAAATGTTTTAAATTATTTTTATTCTTTAGAAAGTTTTCAATTTAATATTTTGGTAAATTATTAATATTTGTATTAATATTTGCATTATTATAATAACATTTCAATTAATATTTCAACAATTTTCAATTAATATAACAACAATTATAATAACATTTAAATTAATATTTGGTAATATTTTTGGTAACAAATATTTTGGGTTTTTTTCTTAGTAATTATAACAAGAAGACAGTAAAATAATATTCAGTTAATGAATGAAACAATTGTAATTTTATAGATAGCCTCTTTTCCGTAATTTTAAAAGTTATTTTAATTTTGACATGAGTATACTATTCATGACACTCTGAATCGAATGAGATAAATTTCTTGATGTCCATATTGGAAAAATATCGAGTTGAGGGTTAACTAACTTTGTTGATTAATTTTGTTAGTTAATTGAATTGCACCTCGAGATAGTTCCCTTCCAACGATACCAATTTTGTAAATATTTAATGAAATTAGAAAAGTAGTTAACGGTGTTTCCCCCCCCCCATTTTTTTACCTACTGTACATTAGAAATCCCGTGATCTACTATTGCGATGAAGAGCTCACAGTTTCTTCCCAAGAGAGTTTTTAGAGCTGGTTACTCAAGGGCATTAGTTTATCTCATAATAGGAATACCAGATATCTTCAACGAGACAGCCTGTTTGTCGATGCAAGTCACTTGTGCACATTTGTTATCGTGTCACTTCGTGTCTTCGTGTCTGTCTTCGTGTGACAGTATCGGACGTTTGCAGCAGAATTCATCGTTCACTCTAGCTGCTTGCATTACCACCTGGCCACAAGTCGAGCAAGGGTTTAGCTTTGAAGTCAGAAGCTATCGATCAAAATATTTGTCTTGTTATAGAGATGGAGATTTGAAAATGGAGGGGTACAGCTTCACTATTCATTTAAAGTATGCCCAAGATGACCGTAGAGCGACCAACCAAACCAAACCAAATCAATATTCAGTTAGTCGCTTTTAAAAATAATATTTTTCATATTAAGAACAAATCTTTCTAAGTTTTAAAATAATGTATTTGTTCTACTAATTTGATAGTGACCTTGTTTGTTAAAAATACAATTTTCTCCAGTAAATATTAATCTGGGTAATCTCATTATATTGTAAACATTCCAAATAAAAATATATTGAATACATATTTTGTATAATAATTTCTACAACAGATGATTATTATTGCAGGTGTGAAATTTCATTTTGCTGAATAATTAACAGTAAAATTAAAAGCCGTTTATTTTAATTTGTTAATTTTTATTCAAACATAAAATTTAAATAGGGTGGTTTCAAGTTTAGAAACCACATAAAACAACAAATTAAAATAATCTACATAAATTTTACCTACATCCACCAATTGCCATTGTGGTCATTCCATATACATCAAGAACAGCCTACACACGAGTAATGAAGGGAGGGCATTGCATTATGGTTAGATTTAATATCGTAAAAGCATCGAAGATATCGACCTAAAATCTATTTTTTAAAGGTTTTAGTCATATGTTTGATAGATTTAAACTTCGTTTGTAGCAAATAATAATTTTTTAGTTAAACTTAACTACAAAAAAAAAACATTGAAGGTGTAAACAAATATATTATTGTACCCGTTTATTTTTTTGTCCATCAGTTAGCATCGTTGTCATTCCATGTTTATTCAGAACAGCCTAACAACGAATAATGAAAGAAGGGTATTGCATTCTGGTTTGATCTTGAGTGGCAATTCTTTCGCATTTGTTAGTTGTATAAAATAAAAGCTGACAAATTGCTCATAGACAATCATATTGCTCATGAGAAGGCACTTAAAAGTAATTGTATTATGTACCACAACCGTGTCTCCTTGCTTGTGAAGCCATTGACAGCATTTCACTCTTTCAAAGGTTTAGCTTGTCGCTCTACTGTCATTTTGTGTACACTTTGAGTCTAATTAGACCGGAACCTACAGTGTAATGTGGATTCCGAACCACTAACAAACATCCATGCCACCGCCGGTATTCGAACATGCATCATGTGGTACCAAAGGTCAGAGCTAGCCAATTGGCCTCAGGCCGCTCCACGCTTTCTGAGCATCAGAATCTAAGTCCTGCTTACTAGTTGAATATGTCACCATTCCGGATTTGTATAGTACTGAGTAAAGAATTATTTTTCATATTTATATTTTGATTTATAACTGAGGAAAACTCTCTAAACCGAAGAAATGGAAAGATCGATTCTCAAACCTCTAAATCAAATTCTGCTTAAAGTCTGAACTCTGACGCAAACTTTTCTCAGATATCGATATTAAATAGAAAACAATGATTCTTGGGATCTTGATTTATGGAACTCAATGGATCTGTCATTTAAAAAGTGGCATTTTTAAAAAAAAAAGTATACATTTATTTTTATATCTATCAATTTTAAAATTAATAGTTAAAAGATTTCAAATGCTATCTGAGTAAAACTATTTTTTTCTTTTGAAGATAATTTACTCCTTTTTTTTACTGAATATGTTAGGCTTGTTTTTAATAATTACTGTAATTTTTAAAAATCAATATATCGTCGATTCTTGTTAAACTAGTCATAAAATATATCCCAGTTTAATAATAAATTAATGTGGTTAACGGTCACAGATAATAATGAAGAGTGCGGTAAAAGAAAAACCTGTTGGTTTAAGCACACAATTTGGTTAACCATAAGAGTAGCGAAGAAGATTCTTTCTTTGGTTAATGAATAAACATCAGATTGACTTAAAGTGGTAAAGTTATTGTGGAAAATGTTTAGGATCTTGTTTTAAAAATTGAGGAATAAATGTTGAAATATTAAGGATTCACGGCAGAGATTTTACTATAGAAGAATTAAAAACGTTTTTAAACACCACTAAAAACAATATGTAATAAATAAATAGAATAGAAGGATATAAAATCTCGGCCTATACCATAACGGCTTCAAGAAGAGAGCCACTTTCAGGTTCAAGGTAAGAATTTAGTTTTTATTTACAAGTATATATATATATATATGCAGACCTCTACTTACAAAAAAAAAAATGAAAAATAAAGAATTTGATTTAAAATTGCTGTCCACTCCAAGTTCAATGTCTACGATGAATCTAATGCACCCGGTCTGCGGCAAACCTTAATTATGACAAGCGTGATACACGAAACCACAAGAGGTTCATTTGTAAATAGGTGGAATTTCTGGTCTGGTCACAGAAAATAAGAAAAACAACACTTTTGTCAGCTCGTCGCTAACACTCTTCCTGCTTCTCCGAAAAAACCTTCCTTTAAGAAATTCTGTCAAGAGGTGTGATGTCAGCTTTCCTCACTTCTCATTGGAGTGGAGACTTCCTTAGCCAGTGGTCTATCCCCAATCACGACGCAGCAACTAATGACGAAGCCCATGTCCATCTGTAATTGTTTCAACCTGTGACGATCGAACAGACAATCACTAATTTCATGGTGTATCATTATCCATGGCATAGATTATCTGCTGTCAGATTTGAGTGACAGGTTGTTCTCATTAGATCAAGATTCTAATTGCATGTAATTGTAGTATAAATATCCACGACACTGCTTATCTGTTTTCAGATTTGAATTATAATTTGTTATTATGCACCTGTTAAAGAATATGCATTCCTTTCCGCTGGAAAATATTTCTACTTTGTAATCAAAATTTTTTAATGGCAAGATGATAAAAAAATGTTCTTTTGAAATGTAATTTAAACAAATCTGATATTACAGAATACCATATTTATTTAATGAGAAATTAATGCATCTTTTTAGAAACATTTAACAAAAATAAACGAAAGGAAATCACCTGTTCACATGTTTCAACAGGTCCTACAGGTCTTTTAGACGAAGTTTAATAAATAAAACTGATTTTTAAATAATTCATTTTGTTAATGTTATATTTTCATGGAATATGTAATAAATGAATGCCAAATATTTTATGATGTTTTAAGTGAGTTGCATCTACATTTTTTTTTATGCACAAAGTTTCAGGGTTATATCCGGAATATATTAATCGAATTTCAATTAAATTTTATGGAGAATCTTATATTGAATAAAGAGTCTTTAGTAAATGACGATAATCTTGAAACGAATTAACGCTGAAATAATGCATTAAAGCGAACAAATCCCAATAAACACATTAACGCCATTAACTTCCTGAATGCAATAAACTTTTGTTTGTAAGAACTATTCGAACATGAAAACGATTAAATTTTAGCAGCCAATGAATGAATACCTGGAATGCAGAGCATCCGTATGCTGTGCAAATGAGAAAAATCCATTCTAAATTTATCTTCACCCATCTAAGGAATCAATTGGTGAGAGTTTTGCATAAATTTCTTCAAATTACTTCGGATTATCACTGGCGCTCCTTGGTTCGTACGTAACTCTGCCATTCACAACGATCTTAATATTGAAACTATTGACACCCATATTACTGAACTTTCCAGAAAATTCTTTTGTAATATAGCTAATCGTAATAACCCGATCATTAAAGCTCAAACCCTAAGAATTTTAAAATAGAATCGAAGTTTAAAACCACCTTAAATAGTCTATTTTTTTTTAATTGCAATACCCATTTTCTCCTTTTTTTTATTTCATCGTTCCAGCTCATCTTTTAAAAAAAACAATTTCTTTCCTCAGGCAATATTCTTCATTATTATTTCTGTTATATACAATAACAGACCCTCTTTAAGTCGAACCTCTATAAGTCGAAAACCTTCACAATTCGAAAATTTTTTTGTTCCCATCCCTTCAAGCCCCCAAACCTCCATTACTCGAAATTTCAACCCTCTATAAGTCGAAATAATTAGTCAATCCCCACAAGCCATTTTGGTATATACTGAAAAAGAATTGGACCTCTGTATGTCGAACATTAGCAATGTTTGATTAATACAATCTTTTTACAACCTTTGCAACTCGATCATTTGAAACCAATTACCTCTATAGCTCGAAGAAAAATAAGTTACCGACTTTAAGGATTTGCCGACAATGCGCGTCATTGTTTCTTTGAAAACAATGTATAAGTATATAGTAAATAGAATAACCAATTCTACGAAATATCAACTCGGAAGAAAAAAATTTTCTGCTCTTTATAGCTTAGATAATGC
>BPLR01000536.1:0-7500 GCA_021605095.1 Caerostris extrusa | reverse complement strand
TTTAAATCTAAGCAACAATTAAATCTATAGAAAATAAACAATAGTCAAATAAATTGCATTGTCTTTAAATGCCGTGATATGCATTAGATTGCTTTTTTTTTATGTATTTCGTAATAGAAATTTGCAGACGCTTCCTTTAATATTTACAAGAGAAAAAAATGGGGGTCCTTTTTCTCCAATATTTAGTAGCAGAAACATTAATTTTCACAACATAAATTTAAAATTATCTCTCTCCAATACTTTTCTTTAGAAATTGAGGCATTTTTCCTCCAATATTTTGCAAAATAAATTAGCAACCCCTTTTTCAATTCCTACTATTAGTTCACACTCTCCCTATATATATCTTGTTCAAATTTTCAATCGTTAATAAAATACTTTATTCATCCATTCAAGTTCAAATACATTTTTTTGAACTTTTAGTGGATGACACTGGATGTTTATACTTTTTTTTCAAACATAAATTCATTAATTAAATTTAATTAATTAATTTTAGTTTTTTTTAGATTTAACTTGTATTTATCTACCAATAGATGGCACCAGATAAACTTAAAAAAATGAATGAAAATTATTTATAAAGGACTTTATGCAATAAAATGAAAAAAAATTGAATTGATTTAAAAATATTAACAGCCTTTTCTCTCTATTTTTCAACATAAATTGGCGGCCCATTTTCACTATTATTATGCAACAGAAATTTGCAACTCATTTATTTTTATTTTTTCACACAGCAGAATATGGTGTATCTTACCTCCAATATTTTTAAACAGAAGTGGAACTCTTTGTCTTCTGAAAATAGTGTTTTGAAACAGTGATTTACTGTCTTTCTCTCCAACACTTAGTTTCATCTCCAATATTGGTGATAAATTTCCTTCATACTGTGCAATAAATATTAAAGACAAATTTTATCCAATTTTTGGGAAAAAAAGACCCCTCTTTTTCACCAAGACTTTGCAACAACAAAAAAAGAAGTAGCTACCATTTTTCTCTAATATTTTACAACATCAATTGACTTGGAATCATTTACTAATGATAGAGAGCCTTACCTCGGTTTTGATATTTTTATCATATTCAATTATCTTCTATACGAAGTCGGAGGAGTTCCCTGGCAGATTTTCAAATTAGGCGAACTAGGCTCGAAACTCGAAAACCAAATACAAAACCAGAAATTTTCCTGTTTTACCTTACAAGGGTCATGGTAAGTCCGTAGATCAGAAAGTCCTTTAGAATGACAGCATTATGGTTCAAGACCAACAGAAGTTACTTATTGGTGCCCGATCAAAATTATATTGGCAATGGCAATGGACATTTTTGGCAGGAATACCTTTGCAACTAATGGGCTAAGCTTAGCTGGCCACCATGCTGATCCTAGATAAGGCTAAATCTGTTAAAAATTTACCGTTCTAGAGGAATTGAAATTAAAGCCCAGAATGAAAAAAATAACCAATTAATTTTTATTATAAATATAAGCAACTTTTAAATCCAATGTATTCACCACCTTTTTCTCCAATACTATGCAACAAAACATAAAAAAAATTAAAAAATTACGATCAATTTTCACCGTTATTATGTATTCTTTACGCTAACATTTACCAATGAGAGAGAAACATTACCCTTGTTTTGATATTTTTTATCCTATTTAACTTTCTTCTATACAAAATTGGAGCATCCTGGTAAGATTGAATCAGGGAACTAAGTTCGAAACTCTAAAACCAAATACAAAAACAGAAGTATCAATTTTACCGTACAGGGACGTGGTAAGTCCACATTTCAGAAAGTACTTCAGGATGGCAGTATATGCTTCAAGGCCAACAGAAGTTACCTGTTAGTATCGATCAAAATTGTATTGGCAAAATGTGCTTTCAGCGTAGCGGGTCACCATGCCGATCCTGGTTAACACTATATGTGTTAAAAATTTTCTGTTCTAGTAGTAAATGACATTAAATCCCAAAATAACCATTTTTTTATTGTAAATGCAAGTAACTTTTATTCAAGTAAGTAATACACACATATTAAAGACGTTATTTTTAATATATCACAACATATGTCAATGTACACAGTCCAGTCACATTAATGTACCACCACCTACTTTCGACTTCAACGTGAAATAACCAATCCAAAGGCAGGTAACAGCACATTGCAGTGAAGTGTATATAAAGAATTCCACTTAATACCATTTAATACCACATTCCACACACTCATTAAAAACCAGAATATACCAAAGTGTATATTCTGGCTTATGACAGGTGGTCACATTAATGTGACAGGACTGTGTATAGTTAATAAGTAAGTAATCAATAAGCAATTTAAATAATAATAATGATGAAAAAATATTAGTGCAATTTGAAATCAATTACAAATATAACTTCACTTTAAAAGCGTATCTATCACAATCAAATGCAATGAATTAAAAGAAGATAAAAATAAATTTGAAATGCTTTTCTCTAATATATAGAATACAAGTCTTCAGGAATATCTAAAAATAAAAAACATTGCTCTTTTTCAGGTTTACTTTTATTTCTATTCATAAAAATACGCATAAAAACGCTTCTGCAAAAATAATCTTAATTGCTCTGCAAAGAAAGAAAAACATCGAAGAAGTTCAATTTAATACCCGCTTTCCTAGCGCTGGATGAAACCAAACAGAATACTTTTGAACAGTTGCAAAAAAAGCATTCTGCCTGATTTCATTTTCCTCTCATATATATATATATATATATATATTTAAAAAATAAATAAAAAGGCTTAATATTTTACCTCGTTTTAAATTGAAACGGATTCCCTATTAATTAAACTTGCAATAATTGAGACTTTATTCTTTGCATATATAAAAACTAGAGGAACGATTCTTATCGTAATGAGCTGGCTTCGCTATTCAAAAAGAGTGCTTTTTTTTCCTTAAACAAAAGGATTATTTTCAGAAGTATTTCGTTTTTAATCTACCTATACCGACTTTAATCATTGCTAGTGCATTTATTAATTATACAAAATATGAAAATATAATTTATTCTGATTTTTTAAAGCAACAGTAAGTAATACCTTATTTGCAAACTCTCGGCATCAAACATTATTTTGCAGTCCAAAAAAAAAAATTTTTTTTTTTAAATAATGAAAAAAATTATTAGAAACACTATCTAACCACTGTTGCCAGAGTATCTTTTTTTTATCTTTTAGTTCTGCGAGACAAGATCTTCAGTTTTTGTTAAAAAAAAAAAAAAAAGAAAAAGAAATTGAAGAATATCTAGAATTAAATACATCCGAAGAACATTAAATTTACTCAAGCGTTATCTCCAGATGAAGCCCTTCTTTTTTTTTTTACTTTGTATTTGGATTTTATAGCAATTAAATTTACGCAAATAAAATGCACTTTTTATGCCCAAACTCAACTTTTCGTTCCTGATCCCCTTTTTTTCCCTTTCATAAGTAAAATTAAAATGCGTGCATAAAAGTATTGATAAATTTCAAAGAATAATTTTAAAAACAAGAGTTTTTTTTTTTTACTGGTAGATGCTATTGTACTTTATATTGTTCCAATAACTGAATAATTTTTTTCGGTGTACAAAAAAAAAAATAATCAAAAGTGAAATTTTATACTGTTTGATATATATCCCTTCTTATTTGTAATTTTTTCTTAAATTCATCGGAGATTATTCAAATTTTATATTTTCCAATTTTTACTTTTTAAATGGTGTATCTGATTTCCAAAAATGTCGAATAATTGTTCGCTGAATGGAAAGTTTCCATGTCTATGATGAAGATAAGTATTATTAATATGCCAGAATGTCTTTTCTTGGTTTCTTGGATAGACAGGAGAGATCCATCCTTGAGATGTTCGATCAAAACTGTGTAGGGGAAGTGGATCAGGCCTACTTTTAATGGTGGGTCTGTTACCAACAGAATTACACAGACAAAAATAAATACATTTTCTTTAAATATCTACAAAACATAAAAATGCAATGCTGCATCAAAATATGATAGGCAACATTTTGCATCTACTGTAATAAAACTGAATGATTTCATGGCCATAAACGTCTGAGGTTTTGCAGTAATAGGAGTGAGTAGTAAAAATTTCGAGATAATCTACATGTTTCAGATATTGACAGCTTGGTATTATTTATTGAAAGAACTACATAAACTAGTCTGGGTTAAATCTAGAAGAAAAATGTGGAGGTTATTCCTACAAAATTATAGCCTTTATATATAATTCCAGATTGTATCCCCGTGTTGATTCGGGGTTGAATAGCCCCCCCAGTCTCTGGCCATGCACGACGTAAAAGGCCCGAGATAAAATGGACTTCTCCACTAGACTTCTCCTTTTGGGTGGCTCCTGTATTTGTGCCGCAAGGTCAAAGACAAAAAGAAGCTGCATGTTTTACCCTTTATCATAATTCGTCAGTTTAAGTTTTGATTGTTTTGTGAACACAAGGGTCCACGGACTTGAACTAGATATTGCTGTCAACCAAATAGGATAAAAACAACAACAAACACAGATTATGAAAAACCTCTAAGAAAGAATTAAGTTCTTGAAGGAACAGCTAAAGAAAAACTAAAGTACTGCAGATAAAATTTTTGCAGCTAACTGAAAGGAGGCACAGAACCAATACATCAACCCACTTCATATATGCCTTTGGAAGAGAGGTATCAGATCAAGTTTGCTCAGAGACTTTTACAAAATAGGGTTGTATCAACACATTACAATTACTCACACCACGCCTCAGAAATGAAAGCTTCAATTGGCCAAGCACTGCAAATGAATGGAAGAATGGTTATTGAATGGTAACTGATGAGTGCATATTTTTGTCTGTAAAATGACCTACGAAGATTATTGCTTTGAGGGATAAAAAATTCGTTATTATCCCAGTTATAGTCCAGTTTTTCGTTGTCCAGTACATGTACATTTTTGAATTACTCACACTCCGAAACAGAAATGAAATCTTTAAGTGGGCAAGCACTGCAAATGAAAGGAGGAATGGTTCATGAATAGTTACTGATGAGCCCATATTTTGTCTGCAAAGGAACTTAAAAGATTATTCATCTGGAGGGGGATCAAAAACTCATTATACCAATTATATTCCATTTTTTTGTTAGACCAGTACATGTATATGGCCAAATTACTCATTGGATTACCGCATTGTCCTCTACCTGGTAACAATAGATGTTGTTTACTGCTCAATATAGTGATGAGATTTTTAATCTAATTATTCGACCTTACGCAGCTGTAGTTGATTACTTTCCATCTTACAAGACAATAAATGCGGACCTGCAGAGTTCGGTTGCTACATAATTAATTCCTGAGGAACTATTGTGCGTATGGTTTAACCAATGTGCTCTCAAAACTAAAACCTTGTTGTGTATCTTTGAGGTGCTGTAAGGGACCTATTGCTGCCCATAACAAACTCACCCAATATTTTAATGTCTTCAAACTGCAATGGGCTTTGTTGGCAACTGATTTAATAAAAGTCCTCACTTTATTCATGGAATATTACACTATCTTACGGTATAATTGTTAGAGCATATCACACTCAAAATGAAGCTGATCACATCGAACTCGGATGGATATTATGTATTTGTTTTCTTTTTTTTTTTTTGTATTTTAAGACAATAAAATAATCTATTTCTTATCTGTATCTAATTTGTACAGCAGTTTTAAAAGAAAAGAAATTTAAATATTGAAAATATAATCCTTTTGTTTCGCATCAACAGTTACAGCTTGCCGTTTGAATTTTCTAGATTGGCTCACATAATACTAGTAAATAAGGGGGCAGCTGTACCAAAAATCCCTTCCGAAAATCAATCCTTTCCATTCGTTATCAGCCGGTGGTTGTTTGTGATATATATGAAGGGAAACATACCGACGTACAATAACCAATAGCAATGTATTCATTCATGTGTTCGAAATCATATCATAAATAACGTTATATGTTTTACTTATGGTACATGTAAAAATAAAAAAATATATATAAAGCATCACATGTTTTCTACGCTTTCATAAATTCCAATCTGGGAGGGAACAAAGAAATCAATTTGTTTATTATATGAAAAGATTTCTTATTTGAAAGCCAATATTTCCACTTAATACAAATGCCTTGTAACATATGTATATGATGAAGAAACTTGCCATGCCGTCCTGATTGAGTTGTACCAGGACCCCATACAGGGATTTCATATACCTCCTGCCAACAAATTCAACCTCAGACAGAAATCTCATCACCAGGAGCCCCAAAGGGGAATAAATAGTCTGTCTGTCCCTACCCTACACTATTTTTAAGGTAAATGTTTTATGCAAAACAGTCAACCCCCAATAGAAACGGAAACAAGTCCACAGCTAGAGGAGACAGCTTTTCTGATTTGTATGAGGGAATGAGATTTTTTTTAAACCTTCCCCCTCCATGCCTCTTGCCTTGTATTTTATTTCTGGTTTCTTCATTTCCTTTCAATAGCCGTCTGTCAAAGCCCCCGAATTGTGGACTTCATCTGCTGGAGATAAAATCCGGTTGCCAGAGGAAAGGAGATAGGGTACAGCAGGAAAAAAAAGGAAAAAAGGGTTGCATAATATGGGGAAGGGCGCTGCATGGGTTTGAAGGAGAGAAATTCAGTTTGGTAAGGGATAGGGGAGTGAGTAGGGGTGAAAAGAAAATAGAAGATGAAATGAGAAGGGCAGAGCGTGAGTTTAAGAAAAAAATTCAAAACAAGTAAACCGTGATAAATTCTTTGAAAAAGGTTCATTATTGATTGGTGGCGGGCAGTAATCAGAAAAAAAAAAATACATGACCTCTTTTATAGTTTGAAATTTTTTGTGTTCACTTTCCACGAAAAACAAACTTGTTCATTTTTAGGGCGAGTGTAGGCGGTCTTCATACAGATCATTAAAATCATTTATTCGTTGGAATTTTTTTTGGAAGAAAGTGATATACTTGGATAGAGATTTTAATCAAATGCTGTTTTCTTTCAAAGTGATTAGATCATTTTTATCTTCATTCTTTTACTTCACTAAACTACAATAATTTTCATTGAAACAATTATAATCGAAAGAGTCTGAGTTTGAATAAATTCTTTGTAGTACGAAGGCAGCAGGAAAAAAAATTCTTTAAAAAGTTATCTGATAAGCAATTTTCTCTTTTACATGCATATAAAAATGTAATGAAAATAAATTATATATTATAATTTCATCAAAATTTTAATTTTCTAATACTTTAATTTAGTAAGTATTTTAGTATTTTGTACGATTGTTTTTGAATAAACAAATATACAGATATGGTAATTTAAATGAGGTCTTTTTTAAAGATTTTTTTCAGTATTGGTGACTGAAAATGTTTGTTTATAAGTACAGGATGACCCAAGTCTCCCTTCGTTTTCTATCTGCAAGAGAAGTCGTTACAAACTTGTTAATTTCTTGTTAACCTTTCTTATTAGGAAAATAAGTAAAAAAAAATAAAAAAAAAAGAATGTTGAGATTCTGTAGTTGAAAACCGTTATTGTCAAAGTCGTTACCACAGCAATACG
>BPLR01000535.1:0-53307 GCA_021605095.1 Caerostris extrusa | reverse complement strand
GATCATGGTACATAAAATAGTAAAGAATCGAGAATCAGGAATCAAGTGTAAAAAAAAATTGAAAACTATGCTTTCTCTTACACACTTTCAAGTGCGCCCCTGTGACGTTCAGGAGAAATTGTCACAAAAGATTCTCACCGAGAGGAAGTACAACCTGACAAGGTGCTTCTGCTCACAAAGAAACCTTTAATTGGTCTACACTCTCCCACCCGATAGAAAATATATTTAGTGCAACTCTGCTCATTGGCCTACAGATATTCACCGGTGAGAAAATGCATTTTTGTGCAAATTTGCCTTCTTGCACCTCTATTCTTTGCCGAGAGTATCAGTCCAGAAGTGGAATCTTTCTACGAAGCTATAAAAAATCTGTCTTTTACTTTAAATACTGTGTTAAATATTGTACGTAATTGTATGTGTTGGCGTTTGTGTGTGTGTAGATAAGACAGTTCTCAAACCTGTCCCTAAAGTATATCAATCCAACCACACCCAGTTACAATCTAGCTACCCTGCATGGGGCCGTCTGCACCACGCCAGTACAATCTGGCAGGCTAGTTGGGGAAAATATCTTTACCCACACCACTACAGATTCAGAATTCGGAAGTTTGAAATTTTTTGACCAACCCTCCATCCCTGGTATTCATCGAATAAATGCTGTTCCTCATTCTTTACGTATAACGCGACTTATAGTGATAACGTCTTTATTAAGACCAACATTAGCGTATTCATTTATCATATTATATTCATAAGGTATTTGCATTATTTTGAATAGAGCTATCACCATGCTAAATCTGATATTTGGTGGGCTTAATTAAATGCATGTTCAGGAAAAAAATAAGATTTAAAACTTAACGTTAGATACAATGTATTATGCTTCCTTCAATTTATTAACATATTTATGAATTGAATAGGTTTATCTGGATTAGCCTTGGAAAAGCAAAAAAATAAATAAAAAAAATGATTTAAGATGTATGGATACACAGGGTATGACATATTCATTTATTAGAAATTGTGATTCTAATACCCTATGCATATCTTTCATTTCAGTAGTGTACTTAATTATCTCTCAGAACAACAATAGCTAGACTCTGCATTTGCCTGTATTGATTAAAAGCTTTTTTAAAATCCATTCTAATTAATCTGAAATTAGTTAATTAAATATTTTAATAAAAGTACATTCAGTACTAAGTAAGAGAAAAAATTTCTTTAATTTTCAGACATCGAATTCCTATTCTATATTCTTCTAATTAATTTTCTTTCAGTTATAGAATTCGTCAAATTTAATCCTCGAAATTTTTTTTTTTTTTTGCTGTGCCAGCGCTCTGGCCTTTGGTATCACAGGCTTCAAGTTCGAATCTTGGAGGTGGCATGGAGGTTTGATAGTGGTTCGTAATCCACTTTAAACTGTAGCTCCCGGTCTGTTTACCCTCGTGTGCACAAGAGGACCGTAGAGTGACAAACCTAACCAAACCAAATCGAAAGTGGTTTTTAGAAACTTTATTTTTCTAAATACCTTAAAAATTGTCAGAATTTTTCTAGTGCATTAGATACACAGTAGTTGGATGTTACTGAAAAACATTTTCTTAGAATAATAAAAAATTATTTTCGATAAACTTATTTTATATTTCACATACACTAAAAAATAGTGCTGTTCCTGACATTTATCCTTGAGACAGTACATGTCGGAATGGTGACAAAGGAACACTCCCTTTGGGCAAGACCTGGCACACACTTCAGTTAACACGTGAAGGGTTTGGTATGCTAAATTGGCATGATTCTAAAAGGATTATAATCTTATGTGAAGGTACGCAAGATGAGGTTGGGCGTGAATTGAAGAGCTTTTTAAAAAGAACATTTGACAAGATTGATCTAGAACTGGGATTCTTAACCTGTGGTTCATGGGAAACATTTGTTACTTTTTTATTGCCACTGAACCCAGATGCTTGGCGACTTTTTTTTTGGCGGTATTATGATTATAAAGTATATTGTACATAATAAAAAATATATTAGGTTACAAACGGTATTATTTTATCCATAAATTAGTTTACATCTTGAAATACTGTAAAACATTTATCACTTTTAATAGTTCATCATATTCAGCATCCAGTTTGGGCTAAATGAAGATGCATTTTTTTTACTTGAAATTATATTATTACATCAATATTATTCTATGAATTTCAGTTGTTTTTACATTGCTTGAGGAATATTTCGCGATGTCAATTCATTATTGCCATGTTTTTAAAGATATTTTTAATAATAAGAAAATTTTTAAAACAATTTTTTAAAATTTGGTAAAATTGTACAAGTGTTCCTTCAGCAACGAATGATGATGCAAGGTTACATAATTTATTATTTACACGCCGCCAATTAAATCGCCAAATAGTTGGGTTAAAATATATTGAAAAATTACTTCTCAATAACTAGTGTGTAATAAATAAATAAATAAATAAATAAATAAATAAATAAATAAATAAATATATATTACATTTTTTTCTACATTTTATTGTTCTTTTGTTAACATATTTATAGAGAAGTCTTCTTTATATTTTTATATACTTAAAAATAATGTTCTTAGACATATAAAAAATCCTCATTTAACTGGGAAAGACATCTAAAAACATAACAGTAAAAGTTTGAATAGTATTAGAAAATGTGGGATAGTAAATCTTGATAGTAATGATGGACATGATGTAGTTTATCGTGTTTCTGATGCTTTTATTTTTTGGTTTTCTTGTTCATTGGCGCAACATCCCCCAAATTGGATCAAGACCTATCTGCCAACTGGCAAATTTCGAGATGGGAGATTTTTTCTTTTACGGAGTAGGATAGTCAGCCCTATGCCCTACAGTCATATTAGGCCAGGACATACAGTTTAAGATGAATTTCGAACCACTACAGGCATACATGCCAACGCTTGACTCAAGCTTGATACTTGTGATACCGAACGCCAGAGTGCTGTCGCTTAGTCATCAGGACTTCATTTTTGGTTTATTTTCATCAATTAATTCTTTTGTTAATTTTTGCTTGAAGACGTGAAATTATCTATCTTTACGAATAGTTTTAAAAATAGGGTAATTGTGCAAAAGGATCATATAGATCTTCGTTAGTCTATTTTTGATTATTTGTAGATTTTTAGGTCTATTAATTTCTTCCCTACTTTCGAATCAAAACCTTCCATTATCAGTATTTCAGAATTGCTTTTATCTGAAAAAATTGCTTTACCAATGTTCAACTTGCAATTATCACTTTGCACTAAAGCGCATATACGCGATAATGGCCAGGAAATTTCCGCGCATATATGCGCTTATGATACAAATGGGTTAAAAGGGAACATTATTAGTTACATTAGATAAGATTCTAATTAAGTAAAATGTTTGAAAGATTTGGATGTACAATTTTAGCGATAGCAATTTTTTTTTTTTTTTGTGAGTAAAATAAAACCTGATTAAAAATGAGATGAATCCTCTAATTAGCCGATGCTGATAACATTGTGATTACCTTGAATCCAACTTAAAACAATTTAGTAATTAATGGTTTCATTAAGCTCTGCCCAGACAATCTTTTTGGGCAGATCAATAAGCAGTTTCCTTAATTAAACCCCATCATTTAAATCAAGTACCGAAATAGCCCAGGCAATGACCCCAGTGCAAAAAAAAAGACTCATCCATAGACAATAAAGTCTGCAACCTTGAGGAAGAGCTTTTTCGGCTGCTTTTCCACGCAAATAAACAATCAGGAACTTTAGAATCCCCTTTTTTCTGTGACCAATCCATCCAAATCCATTTTGGCTAATAAATCCAATGAACAATGCAAGCTTTCCAATGCCGGAGAAAGTGCGTAACCCTTTGAAAATAAGGAATCCGCTACTCGCCGCGAGTCATCAAGCGATTCACCCAAGCGTTTCGGCGATTCTTCCACAGATTCGGAAGTTGTCACAGAATGTAGGCCGGCCATTTTTCTTCTTCTCTTCAATGCCAAGTTATGGGTGTGATGAGATTCGAACGCGTGTGTACGCATCCGGATTCTTGTTCGATTTTAATCGGATGAGATTCGTGTGAGAAAAAGCAAATTATTTTTCTCAGTGTTCTTGATAACAACGGAAGATCCCGATTTTTCTTTTTTCTTCTTTTTTTTTTTTTGCATATCAATCAAATATTTTCCCACTGTGAGATAGAGGTTGTGGAGGTAACATTGAAAATAGGACTGCATTCTGTTCCTTATCCCACTTGGTAGGCAGCAACCTTTAGACCAAGTCCAAGAACCCGTGTGTTCTCATGGAAGGAGGAAAAAGGGGGTCCAGTTTCTGTTGTGATGGAGTACCCGTAGGTAGAGAAGTCTGACTCGGCTCCGTGACGCTGACTTTTTATGGGTTAGGGTTGCCAGCCTTACGCCCAACAGTCATATTTGGCCATGACCTACTATTTAAAGTGGATTCCGAACCACTACAAACATCCATGGCACCGTCAAGACTAGAACACGAAATGGGACAACGAGCGCTAATCATTCGGTCATCAGGCCTTCGACTAAGTTCTGATTTTAATAATCATATTCAATTATAACGTATAACATAACATTTCTCATACAGAATTAAACCGTGGCCTAATGGTCAATTGTCTCACCCTATCCTTTGATACCACAGACTTCAGGTTTCAATCCTGGGGCGGCATGGATGTTTGTGAGAGTGGTTCGGAATCCACGTTAAATTATAGATCGTATAATTAGCCTAAAGATGACCGTAGAGCGACAAACCAAACCAAAGCTAGGAGTAGAGGGAAAAAGGAACACTTGAAAGTTTTGAACATTTCTAGTTCTATAAGAAATATTTTTGTATTATAGCTGGATTATACACTGAAGTGACAAAAGTCATGGGATACCTCTTAATATCGTGTCGGCCCTCCTTTCGCCCGGCGAAGTGCAGCAACTCGACGTGGCATGGACTCAACAAGTCGTTGGAAGTCTTCTGCAGGAATATTGAGCCATGCTGTCTCGATAGACGTCCATAATTGTGAAAGCGTTGATGGTGCAGGATTTTGGGCACGAACAGACCTCTCGATGATGTCCCATAAATGCTCGATGGGATTCATGTCGGGCGATCTAAGTGGCCAGATCATTCGTTGGAATTGTCCAGAATGTTCTTCAAACCAATCGCGAACAGTTGTGGCCCAGTGACATGGCGCATTGTCATCCATAAAAATCCCATCGTTGTTTGGGTACATAAAGTCCATGAATGGCTGCAAGTGATCTCCAAGTAGTTGAACATAAGTGTTTCCACTCAATGTTCGGTCCAGTCGCAACAGAGGACCAAGTCCATGCCATGAAAAAACAGCCCACACCATTACGGAGCCACCACCAGCTTGAACAGTGCCTTGCTGACAGTTTGGGTCCATGGCTTCGTGGGGTCTGCGCCACACTCGAACCCTACCATCAGCTCTTACCAACTGAAATCGTGACTCATCGGACCAGGCCACGGTTTTCCATTCATCTAGGGACCAACCGATATGCTCACGTGCCCACGAGAGTCGCTGCAAGCGATGTCGTTCTGTCAGTAAAGGCACTCGAGTCGGTCTTCTGCTGGAATAGCCCAAGAAAGCCAAATTTCTCCGCACAGTTCTAACAGACAAGTCCCTTGTACGTCCCACATTGATTTCTGCGGTTATTTGACGCAGTGTTGCTTGTCTGTTAGAATTTACGACTCTTTGCAGACGTCGCCGGTCTCGGTCGTTAAGTGCAGGCGGTCGACCACTGCGCTGTCCATGGTGGGATGTTATGCCTGAAATTTCATACTCTCGGCACACTCTTGACACAGTGGATCAGAGAATGTTGAATTCCCTAACGATTTCCGAAATGGCATGACCCATGCGTCTAGCTCCAACTAACATTCCGCATTCAAAGTCTGTTAATTCCCGTCGTGCGGTCATCATCACGTCAAAACCTCTTCACATGAATAACTTGAACAGAAATGAAAGCTCTGCGAAAGCACTGCGCATTTATACCAGTTCTACGCGATGCTACTGTCATCTGAAAATTTGCATATTGCTATCCCATGACTTTTGTCACTTTAGTGTAAATGATTTAAAGAGATTTGGAATTAGTCTAAGCTTCTGTTGAACCTACTTCTGTTTTATAGAACCAATGCATGCCTAAAATTTTTGTACTTTAGGTTGTTTACCTATAGAATGGGTAAACATATCACTTTATTATGTATACATTTTTTAGTCATGTAAACATAGTTGATGAAACAAATTTCGCGTCACAATATTAATTTTATATATCTTATAAACATGATATTGTGCAAATGTTTTCGTTTGAAAAGCATCTATTTCTACAAATAATGTAAGGAAATATGACTGAAAATGATTCAACATATAATTTATGTAATGCATCCATCATAAGTTTATAAAAACTTAGTTATTAAGTTCTGTTTTGAATTGAATCAGTTTTGAGAGTTTTTTCATTAACAGATGCATGTTTACAGTTTAACATCATTTACTAATTAATGTATAGTTAGACCGCAATTGTGTAAAAAAATAATATCAAATAGAGCAGCTTAATAAGAGAGAAAGGAATTTAATTATGTTAACCATTAAAAATTTTTAATAACATAACATAAAAAGAAAAAAGATGAAAATATTCCATAATAACAATATTTTTTCTTTCAAAATTGCATTGCATTGCGGATATCTGACCAGTAGTAATCAATTCGCCCTTTTCTGCTTTTGAAACGGATGTTTATCTTTCCACATAATTGGTTGTTGAATTATATTTTAGTTGAATTTAATTGGTTGAAAATTTAATTAAGTATGCCTCAAAAACAATTCATCATGTAATTTTCTGTAATGAACCCATCATGAGATACGAAAAATAAGAATCACAAAGTTCTATTTTGATTTCTACGTTAACTAATGAATATTTATTATGTTTTAAATAATTTAAATATTATTTCCTTCAGTCGTCGTTTTTATTCTTCCTACACATTTCCCTAATTTATTTTATTTAATTTTTATTATTTTTGTATTATTTATAAAAGGAAATATAACTTATTTTTAGACGTGGGGAAATTTGATTCAGTGGTTATTCAACTACAGCTGCTTCTTATAGTTTTGATCTCTTAACTAAAAAGGCCAGAAGGCCAATTGGCTAGTACTCTGGCCTTTGGTATCACAAGCTTCAGCTTCGAATCCTGTCACAAGCATGGATGTTTGTTATTGGTTCGGCATCCACGTTAAACTGTAGATCCCTGTCTACTTATCCCAAAATGTGCACAAAATGACCGTAGAGCGACAAACCAAATCTTAACTTAAAACAAATCAAAGATCTTATAAAATAAACTTTTTATAGCTTGTTGAAAATCAATTATTATCTATTTTTACCTATCAGTTCCGCAAACAAATGCACCAGTTTCATACTCCACTCACGCACAATGCAGTAGTTTCATACTCCACTCACAATCTCTACTTCGCCCACTATGCACCAGTTTCGTATTCCTCCCATGCATTTAAAAGAATATATTTCAATGCTATCTAACTCGGCTATATCCACCCCCTCCTGATCGATACTGGACTCTACTCCTTAATATTCCATAGAAGCACACTGACCAGTCTATTCCTCCAGACGGGGATATTTACTTGAGATGATGAAAAAAGTAACTGATGGGATTCTCTGTCGATGATGCACGGGCTACGTAGTGCCGTAGGGGACGTTTCTGCCTCGAATTTGAACTTCCGGGAGAATTTTCTTTCGCCGTACTGACCTCCAGTGACCTACTTGCGACTTCGATTCAAAACAAGCTGAGACATACTGGGCCGATATAGAACTTGGAATGCCACTTTTTTTTTTTTGCCTGATAGTTAATTGGTGTGAAATGTATATATATAGATTTGAATAGAAACTTTTCAAAGACGCTGACAAAGGTCCGCAAGAAATTTTTTTAATTTAAATTAATTAAATAAAAAATTCCTTTGGAGAACTATTTTTTGTGGCAAATTAATAGGTCTCATAATATATGCCCAACGAAGGCTGAAGGAGAGAGATATTGCATTCCGGAAGGACTTTTAGGGGCAACTGTTTCTGGTTTATTTTGTTGCTCTGCTATCCTTTTTTGGCACACTTTAGACTAATTAGATTGGGACCTACAGTTTAAAGAGGATTCCGAACCGCTCACAAACATCCATGCCACAGCCAGGATTCGAATCTGAAGCCTATGGTATCAAAGGCCAAATTGTGACAATCGTCATCGAATTTCCTCTTTTCTGAAAGCAGTAACTGCAATGCTCACACTAGCTCCACTTATTATTATTAGGCTATGAGTAAGGTATTGTAAAATTAACTAAAAACTGCTTTACAATGAATACGATGGTCTAACCCATGGCCTAATGACAACGCTTGAAGAAGGTCGTAGACTCGAATTCACAATTGGCGTTAATTGCTGACATTGTTTTCAAAAACGAGGAGACATATTTGCAATAGAGATAACGTGTGTAAATCTTGCAACGATCAGATTGCATGGTGGGAATTTTCCGAATTGTTCTCCCATACAACTAGCAATGTGGGGTAATAATCCCGGAAGGTAATGCCTCTCTCCTATATTATTAGTGTGGTAACCTTTGTTAATTCTACTTTGTGTATCTATTATTAGTGTGGTATACTTTGTTAATTCTTCTCAGCACCCACGTAGAGTAGAATCAACATAGAATACTACTCTAAAAATACAGGATACACACACAAGGTAACAAGATACCACAGTAGTAATACAAGAACCACACAGAATAAATTAACAAAGCATACCATACTAATACAGGATTCCCCTAGTCCTAAGAAATATCCCCGGATATTTTTTTATAAATATTACTTACCTACAAAACTTATGAAATGATTCCTTAATAGCTTTAATATTAACAGAAAATAAGAGAAAAAAATTGACAATAACTATTGAACTTTATTTTATTTCAAAATTGTTTAGTTCTTCGTATATCTTGGCGGCCTGACGGTCAATTGGTTAGCGAATTGGCGTTTGGTATTACGGATTCGAATCTTGGCAGTTGCATGGATGTTTATTAGTGATTTAGTATACAATTTAAATTGTAGATCCCGGTCTAATTAGTCTAAAGTATGCAAAAAATGACAGTAGAACGACAAACCAAACTTCGTATATCTTGGCGGTCTGGTGCCTAATTGGCTCAAGTTCTGGCCTTTATTACTTCTAATCCTGGAGATGACATGGATGTTTATAATGGTTTGGAATTCACTTTACGCCGTAGGTACCTGTCTCATATGACCATATAGCGTCACAGAACCCAATCAGACTTCTCACCCTCATCATTCCCAAATTGTAAAGGGGCAACTCGACTCTAGGCACAGTGATGTAATAGTAGTAGTGGTGGTGGTGGTTCAGTATCCAAGTTAAATTATTAATCCCTGTCTAATTTGTCTAAAGTGCGGAAAAAATGAGCATAGAGTGACAAATCAAACCAACGAAACCTTGTATATCTTAAAACCCCTAACTAGTAATCGATTTTTCCGTTTCCGCTTTTGAACCGTATGATTATCTTTTCACGCTATAATTGGTTGAACTATAATTACTATTGTTAATGCTATGAGTACAAAAAGATTTCTTATTAAGTTAAAGATAGAAATCAAAAGGAATTTTAATCCATGTCTTTGTTTTCAGTATGCATTTCAAGAGAAAAATAATACACCAGAATTCGCTTTTCTACGAAAGCGCTTACAAATGAAATGCTTGAGCAGTGAATATTAATTTAATAGAATTTTTAAGTTTTATCTCTAAATCAGACCAGAAACGTGAACTGAGCCTTCTTACGAACCGAATTTTCCATAATGTTTTTCTAGATTAACCTTTTTTTTTTTTTCTTTCATAATCAGATTTCTTTTTAAAGGTAACGGTTAGAATTTTTTTTTTTTTACCCTTAAAATAAATCAACTATTAAAGTCCTTGAAAATTTTCTTTTTCCTTCATTATATTGTTAATGAAGCGATACTTTTCCCCTGAGTAACCAAAGATGAATTTTTAATTGTCCCATTATGGATCAGGTTTTGTTTTGCGTTAGTAAGGTAGCAAATAAGTGAACCATACCAAGATCACATAGCGGACATGCAAGAAGTCCCAACAGATATATCTTCCGCAATGATGATGATGATTATTATTATCATGTGTGAACATGATGTTGTCCTGGTTAGGGGTCCGTGGCGCAAATTTAAAAAGTGAAGCAAGCAAATAAAACTCCATTCCAAATGTGCAAAAATTTGGTGGAAAAATAATAGTTTGGGCCTTTAACTCTTGAAATGATTCATGAATAACGTTAATCCTCAGGAATTTTCTGGAGAATTTGCCTTTTTGCTTGAAGTATTTCGTAATATGGTTTTGTATCACTTTTCATGTTTTGGGTTAGAATTTTAAACGTTTGTATATCAATGGCTATAAGCACTCGTAGTGCATTGATCAATTCCTTCTTTTGAATTTTCATGTTTATCACTTTTGGCCTTTTCCCATGCATATTGAGCTGTATAATGCTTCTTATTGTATTTGGAATACTTAATTCTTCATTTATGCCTCGTATTATCAAACTTTTAATATATTCTTTTGTTTGTTGAATGTGATAACGTTTCTTGAAGAATCGGTAATACTTCATTCTTCATTTAAGACATTTTCTTACTTTTGTATATTTTTTTAGAGATTCTAGAGTGAGATTCTTGACCTATTCAACATTTCTATATTCCCTGTGGCTGTTGAATTTGGCCACTTTTGTAGTATTCCAATCAAATTCTTCATATATCTCGTGCATTATTAAACATTGGCGTATTCCTGAGTTTATTCATCCGTTCTCGAATGTTCAGATTTCTTTTTGAAGTAACGGTTAGAAATTTTTTTTTTTCCTTTGCGCTTAAAATAAATCAACTATTAAAGTCCTTGAAAAGTTTCTTTTTCCTTCATTATACTGTAAATGAAGCGATACTTTTTTTCCTGATTAACCAAAGATGAATTTTTAATTGCCCTTTTATGGATCAGGTTTTGTTTTTGCGTTATTAAGGTAGCAAATAAGCCAACCATACCAAGATCACATACCGGACATGCAAGAAGACCCAACAGATATATCTTCCGCAATGTTGATGATTATTTTTTTGTTTGTTCTTATGGAGTTTCAAAAGCTGCTCTTTTGTGTTGACTTGTTGGCCATTGTCTGCAATCTGTAGGCAACATCTTTTAAGTAGCCTACTTAAAAAGGACTTTTGTTAGTCGGACAAGACTGGCAAGCGCGTGGTTCCGGGCAATACGCTTTGTTTTTATATCAAAAGAGGTACAATAAAAGCATTAAGTCCTTTTTTTTTCCTTCTAAATGTTTGGTTAATAACAGAGGTCAACGTCGTGCTTTAATTTCGATTTAACCACGGAAGCAAGCATGCGTTTGAAAGATTATTTAACAACCAAATCGTGAATGAAAGACTAAACAAATAGATTTAGTTTTTTTACATTACGGCATGCTTGTTTAAGCATTGTACATTGTATTTCCGTGGTTATTTTGGATAAATGCTTTATGGGTAATGACTTTTATGCATAATGCTGGTAAAAATAAGTTGAAAGGCATGATGGCCGAGTGACTTTTGGCACTCGGTGCCACAGGTTTCGGGTTTGAATCCCGGCTGTTTGTAGTGGTTCGAATTCCCTTTACGCCGTAGTTACCGGTCTAATATGACTGCTGGGCGTAGGGCTGATAAATCTACCCACAAGTTGGCATCACGAAGCCAAGTCAGAGGGTGCCGACGAGCTATGGATGCTCCATTACAACAGAAGCTGCCCCTCCCCTTTTCCATCCTTCCATAAGACCACACTGATTCTTGAACTTGGTGTCGACGTTGCTACCAAACCTACCAAATGGGTAATAAACAACAAAAAAAGTTGGCGATTTAATACAATTCAAATAATGTAATATAAAAACATTTTAAAGGCTTCTTTAAAGCCATACGAGTATAATCCATATTTTTTTGTTTCGACATAATATTTTTGTCTTGCTATTCATTTTTTTTCTGAGTATATTTGAAATTTTTCTTTATAAAAAAAAATGCACATAAAAAAGGCAAATATTCAATACTATATCTACTTTAGCCTATTTTAATTAAATTATCAAATTTTTATTAGTAACATATTATTAATCAACTAATTGGTTGAGATTGGCAATTTCTAAAACAAGTAGTCTTTTTTAAAAATGAAAAGTGACCTTGAAGCGGCAAACCAAACTTCTCTAAAAATGAAATAACAAACAGAAGTTTTTGAGGAAAAAAAGATTTTTTTATAGCATATATATTATTCAAACCATCAAACATATTATTCTTTATAAGAGTTTGGGAAAAAGTAAATATAAAGTAATGTTTCGTAACGGCAAAAAAAATTCTTCACTGTATTAGTTTATTATTATTTTTAGTATTAAAATAAAATTAAAAAGATATTTTCAAAAACCAAATGGGAAAAAAAAAATCCACGCTTATGTAAAACACTGACATCCCTTCTTTCGAAAAAAAAAAAAAAAAGGAGAAATTCTGTTTGATTTAAGCATATTTTAATTTTTTTTATCAAGGATAACAACAAGTAATTATCATTAAATAATTATGAAATTACTTTCCAAGATTCTTCAAAACTAGATATAAAATACTGATAACATTTTACAATGGGGGGATGTTGTGTCTTTCAAGGAGAGATTACACCATCATCAAGACATATTATTACTTTATAGCTATCGTTGACAAGCTTACTACACTCATCATCATTATCATCGGTGCTACAGCCATTGAAGAGCCCTGACCTCTCAAGACTTTTTGCCATTTCCACATGCCTAGTTGCCCTTTGTTTCCAGTTTGTAACACTGAGTGTCTTCAAGTCCTCCTCGACTTGATCTTCCATCTAATTCTTGGTCTTCCTCTGTGTCTAGATCTGCTTGGGTTTTCCGAAAGAAATCTTCTTGTTGTTCTGTTTAACTACATTCGCTCTACATGGTCTGCCCATTGAATTATTTTTCAATTCCTTCTATTAGCTCACACTCTCCCTATATATATCTTGTTCAAATTTTCAATCGTTCATAAAATACTTTTTTTCTTTATTCCTCCACTCAAGTTCAACTTTCAGCAACTCTTCATCACACTTTCTCATAGTCCATATCTCAGAGCCATACAAAACAATTGGTCTGATAATGCCCCTGTATGCAAGATTTTTTAATTTTCTATTTAGGTAAGATGATCTCAACAGTTTTTATAGAGATTACATGCTGCTATTCGTGCTCTAATTTCAAGATACATTTCATTTTGATCAACAATCTTACTGTATTAATGAAAGTAAATAATTTTAGGCACCGGAAATAATATTGCTCTACTAGCTTTCCAAAATTGCAGAAAGAATTTAACAATTTAGAATTAGATTTACTAATTATCTGAATATTTCTATAATATTCTAATTATCTGAATTCTCTGACTAATTATCTATATATTTGCTTAAAATTATATCCTAAGTTGAATCATACAATTTCTGGTTTTGGTTTATCTTATTAACACACGCATTTTATTCTCCAGAAGTAGATATTGCACTAGATTCTAGAAATATTTAACACTTCTTAATGTATTAATATCTTTGATCTTGATATTGGTTTAAATCTTTGATCCCCTCGAGGTTAACCAATATTTTCTGAAAATTGTTTGTTCTTTTGTCAAAATAAGATTATGTCACTAATGGTATAACGCCATTCTAAGCTCAAGATAGCTTTTACCAACAATATCGAATCTCTCTATACTCCATAAGTGAATGTGTTAAACTTTAGAAATAATACTTTTCAATGCATTATTTTAATAGGGACTAAAATTGCTTGATAATCTTTATTTTAACACAATATATTTCAGAAATCAGTTCACATAGCAATTTTTTTTTTTTTTGATTCTGTTGAAAATGTAATAAAAAACGTTCCGATACACATTTCTATAGATAGAACGCATTGATGTTTACGAGTCCATATTTTGCATACTATGCGATGTTCTATTTCGCAACGGGGTGCACCAAATTGTGTTTTTGTGTGTTGGAAATTGAGATTAACTTCCTGATTTGGGAAGGGAAATTGATTACCGGGTCCCCTCTAATTGGAGCGATTTCCGATGGGAGTTCCGGGAGAAAACGGGGTCCCGGTTTCCCGCCCAGTTCGGGAGAACTTCCGCCCGAGTTTTATTTCCAATAAAACACACAAAATTCTCGGATGACTGGTGGAGCTTTCTGTTCTAAGTGCCTTTTAAATGGTGCGACTCTTAATTTCAACAGTGGAAATTTTTTTTTTTTTACATTTAACGAGTTTGTGTTTTAACATAAAACCATTGTAGCTTGATAAATAGCACATAACTTGGTTCGAAACCCTCCAAGACATGGCTAACCGAAAATGTGTGCATTGTAACGTAAGAATCATTTTAGCTTGACAAATAGCACGTAGCTTGGTTCAAAACCCTCCAAGACATGGTCACTACTAATAGGGTGCCTGATGGCCTAGTGGCTAGCGCTCTGGCACTCGGTACCACAGGTATCGGGTTCGAACCCGGCGGTGCCATGGATGTTTGTAGTGGTTCGGAATCAATTGTAAGAATTAATTGTAATTCAATTGTTCGGAATAAAATTGTAAGCTCCGGTAGTAGTAGTAGTAGTAGTAGCAATAGTAATTATTATTATTATTAACAGTAGTAGTATTAGTAGTGACCACTACTACTACTACTACTACCCACACCACATTCTATGCTTAGAGCTGAGTTGCCCCTTTTACAGTTTGGGAATGATGTGGGTGAGAAGAAGTCTGATTGGGCTCTGTGATGCTCTACGACAGGGGGTCTCTAAACTTTTCAGCCTTAGGGTCACACTATATATTCCAGTAAGTACCGAGGACCAAAACCGTTTTAATTTTTCTGCCATTATCTATAATTTCTAGACCAGTCACAGAGTACGCACTCAGAGCGAGCAGGTTTATATTCGATTCAGGATATATACATCACAAACATCAACATACATACATGTGCGATACTTTTTACCCCAACATAACTGCCGCGGATGTTCACCAGCTTATAATGTTAGTGGGATTCATTTCAATTATTTGTTAGTAGTTATGCTTAAGTTAAATTTTCTGCGTATTATGGTTGTCATTAAGCTTTACCTAGACAGTAAATAAAACCGAGTTGGTCATTCTGAGTTTAAAAAAAAACAATAAGCTATTCGCGTCGCGGGCCGGATTGATGACACTGGCGGGCCGGATTTGGCCCGCGGGTCGTAGTTTGGAGACCCCTGCTCTACGGTCATATGAGACAGGGACCTACAGCTCAAAGTGGATTCCGAACCACTACAAACATCCATGGCGGAATGCGAACCGGATACCTGTGATACCGAGCGCCAGAGCGCTAGCCACTCGTCCATCAGGCCCCCAAGATATGGTGAACTGAAAATTTCTGCATTTTAACATAAGAAACACTGTAGTTTGATAAATAGCACGTAGTTTGGTTCGAAACCCTACATGGTCAACTGAAAATTTCTCTGTTTTAACGTAAGAACCATTGTAGCTTGGTTCAAAACCCTCTAAGATACTACCAACCGAAAATTTCTGCATTATAACGTAGGAATAATTGTAGCTTGATAAATATTACATAGCTTGTTTCGAAACCCTCCAATGCATGACCAACTGAAAATTTCTTTGTTTATGCAGGGGACAGACACGATAAGTTCGTAAAATTTAAAACCATTCTCTTGGTTTCGAACAATAGAAAGAATGGGGATATCCTCAAGACGTCAAGATTAGGGATGCTTGTTTCAATTTATGGTGGTTAAATATGAACGCAATGTGATAGGATTCCCCCTCCTTTTCATACACAAAGTTTCCACTCTGGATACCAAACCAAACCAATCAATAAGCATAAATATGATTTGAGAAAAAGAATTTCAGGCATTTCTCGGGTTTACAGAATCGCCTTGTAACATGTTGACATTTTTTAAATTAAATGCTTGAAGGGAAAAAAGTAGCGATATACTAGTTCCAACTCTAGTAAGAAAAGGACAGGAGATGTCGGCTCCAGCTTTCTGTTCCTTTAGAATTGAAGGATGCTCTCTATTTTATTACTGCCCTATGATGAGGACAACAAAACAACGAATGAGAAGCTTGAAATCCTCCAACTCGCAAAAAAAAAAAAAAAAAAGATATTTTCTTTTTCCTGCAGAGTGTATGACCGTTAATTAACTGACCAAGTTTAAACTTTATACTTCGATTGTTTTAAAAACAACTTCAAGCTAGAGATTCGAGATCATTTGCTGTGGCCAGTAAGCAGTAGTGTGACAAATGATCTAAAATCTCTGTCCTCTTGATGAAGTTTGCTGTCTTTTGTAAAAATAGAAATAAAAATTTTTTTTTTTTTTTCGATAGGAAAATGCAGTACCCCTCGTTGTAACGTGTGGTTATATCCAACATTCATATACTGTGAGCACAGTTTTTCTTTTTTTGAAACAAAAAATTCTGCATATAGAAATTTAGGTTTTTTTTTTATTGTTGGTTTCCTACAGCATTCTGGTTTATTTATTCTTAAGATATCTAAATGTTTTTAAATAGCTTCATCATCATCATCATCATCATCATCATCAATAGCCCGATAGCCCAGAGTGGGTAAATGCTTTCCTTTGAAGAGATTTCCATGCATTCCTCTGAGTGACAATGGTCTTCCAATTCTTAACCTTTAGTACAGCAAAATCTTCTTCAATTGCGTGTATCCATCATAATTTGGGGCGTCCTCTTTCGCATTGTTCCTATGGCTTTGCCAAAACGAGCCTTTTCGCAGAGTTTAAATCATTCATTCTAAATATATGAGCAACCCAGTTTAGTCTATTGATCTTAATCAATTTTATAATATTTGGATCTTTATAGCATTTATAAATTTCTTCGTTGTACCGTCTTTCCCAACAATCACGCTCCTTTAGCACCTCCAAGAATAGCCCTTAAAATCTTCCACTGAAATATACCCAAATGACCTCGTCAATTCTTGCCAAAGTTCATGTTTCAGAGCCATAGCCCAAAATAAGTCTAATAAGGATTTTATATAACAAGAATTTAGTTTTTCTACTTATGACTGTGATTTAAACAGATTTCTTATCCAAAAAAAAAAAAAAAAAAAGGACTTATTGACAGACACAATTCTGTTTATTTCAGGTGAGAATATATACCTACAAGATAATTTGATTCCATTAAAATATAAGTATGATTTTTTACGTTTTACTTAAAGTTTAGAATAAAAGGATTTTTTACCCATTTTACATAACTTTATATGAAAATAAACAATCTTAAGTTTTTAAATATACTTCGTTGATTAATAAAAAAAAAGGAAAATACTACATTTTATTGAAATTTTCATTTCGCAGATTCCTTTTTTTTTGCTATTACTTTAATTAACACCTCCAAGAATAGCCCTTAAAATTCTTCGCTAAAATATACCCAAATGGGTCTCATAAGATCTTGTCAAAATTTCAGTGCCATAGACCAAAATAGATCTAATAAGAGTTTTATATAACAAGAATTCAGATTAGCTAAATAGCTTTGTTATGCATTAAAATGTGTGAGAATATTCAAAAATAATTAATACTTTCTTTTGCAAGAATACAACTAATAAAAAGTCACTTTAATTAATCTTGAAGGTTTTTATGTACAAAAATAAAAATAAAATAAAATTTTCAATCATTTCATTTGAATAACCAATAAAAATAGCATAGGGTTTAAAAAAAAAAAAAAAATACTTTTATGAAAGGTAAATGACAAGGAACAATTTAATTCATCTTTCCATAAGTGATTAAATAGCCTGTTAAAAAAATCCAGAAAATGTTCGGAAATATTTAATTCCCACCGTTGCTAAACAACGGTGTAATCTTACTTACTTGATGGAATACTTTCATTGGGATGGTAAGATTGCTTTTGTTGCAATTTGATGATGTAGAAAAAAATTTCCTTGAATGTAAGAAATTAAATGCGGCTTGTTCTTGCTCTAAAAAAAGTGAAAAAAAGACGCCATTTAAGACATTAATAATCCTAAGAGGAAAATTAATTTAAGTATTCTGGTATTTTTAAAACTGTTTTTTACTTAAAGAAATTATCTGATAAATTAAAATTAAGCTTTAAATTCTCTTAAGAAGTGTTTGGAAAGCAATGAAGACTTACTTTCAAAAGAGCATTTCAGCGGATTTTAGGATTAAATTATTCTAAAAGCATTCAGAATTCTGAACAATATATTTATCTAAGTCATATTTTTATTTCTCTTTAATTATATCTGATCTCAATTTTTGAATAGTGATTATAAAAAAAAAAAACCACATTTATATTCCTTATAAATTTCATGAAATGGCTGTATTTTTAAAGACGGCATATTCTGCATCAAATGAATTTGTATGATGTTACTCTAATATAATGACAAATATTTCCTTAATGAATTCGCTGTATTTATTTAATATGACATATTCTTATATCTGATGAATTTCGTTGATGTTCTTTGAATGTAGTGACATTTGCTAGATGAATGGTTACATCATATATATATATATATATATATATATATATATATATATATATATATATATATATATATATATATGTGTGTGTGTGTGTGTATACATGTGAGGGCATATACGTGTATATATGTATATGCATGTGTGTCTGTGTGTATACATGTGTGTGTGAATGTGTATGTGCGTACATATATATGTGTGTGAATGTGTATGTGCGTACATATGTGTGTGTGTGAATGTGTATGTGTGTACATATGTGTGTGTGTGAATGTGTATGTGCGTGCATATGTGTGTGTGAATGTGTATGTGCGTGCATATGTGTGTGTGAATGTGTGTGTGAATGTGTATGTGCGTGCATATGTGTGTGTGTATGTGTATATGAGCGTACATATGTGTGTGTGTGTGAATGTGTATGTGCGTACATATGTGTGTGTGTGTGAATGTGTATGTGCGTACATATATGTGTGTGTGAATGTGTATGTATGTATGTATGTGTGTGTGTGTGTGTGTGTGTGTGTGTGTGTGTGTGTGTGTGTGTGTACATGCATGTGTGTGTGTGTGTGTGTGTGTACATGCATGTGTGTGTATGTATGTATGTGTGTGTGTGTGTACATGCATATATGTGTGTATGTATGTATGTATGTGTGTATGTACATGCATATATGTGTGTATGTATGTATGTATGTGTGTATGTACATGCATATATGTGTGTATGTATGTATGTATGTGTGTATATACATGCATATATGTGTGTATGTGCGTGCATAAATGATAATATATATATTATTGTATTTGATTGACGTGCTTATGCTAACATTAGCTGTATGATAAATGAAATAACGGGGCTACTACATATTATAAAATCCAATAAATATCGTCATCTTTTTTAATGAATTTAATGTTTTGTAATGCTATTACGAAATCATATATAACCATACTCTTGTATAGGTTTTTGAAATTCAGTTAAAAGAACAAATTTTCTCGTGGCAAAATGAAATCGTTCAGCAGATGAATTAAGGAAAATATTGACTTGTCCTTTTTCCTACTTTTAATTTACGTGCAAGTATTCTATTAGTAAATTAAGAGCTTGAATTTGTAACCTAAAATGACATTTTTTAAAAATTAAATTATATGCCATTCATACAAATAACGCATCCGTGTGTTAACAGCAGTTATCTATTAAATAGATCATCTATTCAGATCCGTAATGTGTTCCAAAAACTATTAGTTACTCATTGATGCAAATCGCTTCGTTCTTAATCCACTGCAACAAATTTAAGAACACCATTAAAAAAGATGCTATCGATCCAAAATGGTATTCTAAAATAATGTTATTCTCCTAAAAGTTTAAATAGTTCCTTCCATTTCAGATACTTTTTTTTGTCGATGATCATTTTCATTTTGTGGATTCTTCTTCAGTGGTGTGTAACAGCCATTGTGGAGATTTTACTGTCCTTAATGACAAAGAAATAGCCTTTTGCTAATTTTTTCCATAAATTATTTATACATTTTACATAAAAATATATTAACAAATTATAGCACACCATATAATACAAATATTTTTACAATTTTCTTTACATTTTATTAGAAATGTGTCAGATAAAGTATATTTTTGAAAAGTTGATAACAAAATTGAAAATTGAAATCTTTGGAAATAAAGATGACAGATGTAAAATAGCAGATGTTCTTCTATGGGCTTGCGCTTTGAGTATGAACTAATGTCACAAGAAATAATTATATTCCTTCAAGAATCCAAAATTATTTTTTAATTCTAAGAATTTTACAAGATTTAAATTCACACTTATAGAAGGGAGAACACCAAGTGGTCTCTCGATACTTTTCAAAGAATCTTAACTATTAGATAGCAAATCCGGATATAAAAGAAATAAAAATGGCATATCTAAAAAGAGTTTTCTTTGTGCATGTATTTGAATACGAACTATATTAAATGTCACAAGAAAATAATTCTTATTTTTTTTTTTTATTCTTTAATTCTAAGAATTCTACAACATTTAAATACACTTCTAGAAAGGACAGTACCTAGTGGTTTCCTCGATACTTATAATCTCGAAGCATCTTAAATATCCGATAGAGAATCCGTATTTTAGCGGATATGAAAGAAATAAAAATGGCATATCTAAAAGAGTTTTCTTTGTGCGTGCATATTGAATACGAACTATATGTCAAATGCAACAAGAAATAATTCTTATTTTTTTGAAATTCTTTAATTGTAAGAATTCTACAGGAATAAAATTCATATTTCTAGAAGGAACAATTCTTTGATAATTTTCGAAGCATCTTAAATATTCGATAGCGAGTCCGGATATAAAAGAAATAAAAATGGTATATCTAAAAAGAGATTTCTTTCTCTGTGCGTGTGTATATGTTAAATGCCCCAAGAAATAATTCTTATTTCTTTTATTCTTTGATTTTAAGAATTCTACATGATTTAAATTCTCACTTTTAGAAGGGGCATGCGCCAAGTCTTCCTCGTTACTTTTCGAAGCATCTTAAATATTCGATAGCGAGTCCGCATTTCAGCGGATATAAAAGAAATAAAAATGGCATATCTAAAGAGAATTTTTTTCTGTGAGTGTATTTTGAATACCAACTTTATGTTAAATGCCACAAGAAATAATTCTTATTCTTTTTATTCTTTAATTCTAAGAATTCTACAAGATTTAGTTGGAGGTGGTTTCTTCGATACTTTTCAAAGCATCTTAAATATTCGGCGGCGAGTCCTGTTATAAAATAAATAAAAATGGAATATCTAAAGAGTTTTTTTTTCTCCGTGCGTGTATTTTAAATACGTACTATATGTTAAATGCCACAAGAAATAATTTTATTTTTTTTCTTGAATTCTAAGAATTGTATAGAATTTAAATTCACACTTCTAGAATGTACAATACCGAGTGGCTGTCTCGATCATTTTCGAAGCATCTAAAATATCCAATAGAGTCCGTATTTTAGCGGATATAAAAGAAATAAAAATGGCATATCTAAAAAGAGTTTTTTCTTCATTTATTTTGTATACGAACTATATGCTAAATGTCACAAAAAATAATTCTTATTCTTTTTATTCTTTAACTCTAAGAATTCTACAAGATTTAGTTGGAGGTGGTTTCTTCGATACTTTTCAAAGCATCTTAAATATTCGGCGGCGAGTCCTGTTATAAAATAAATAAAAATGGAATATCTAAAGAGTTTTTCTCCGTGCGTGTATTTTAAATACGTACTATATGTTAAATGCCACAAAGAAATAATTCTTATTTTTTTTTATTCTTGAATTCTAAGAATTGTATAGAATTTAAATTCACACTTTAGAATGTACAATACCGAGTGGCTGTCTCGATCATTTTCGAAGCATCTAAAATATCCAATAGTGAGTCCGTATTTTAGCGGATATAAAAGAAATAAAAATGGCATATCTAAAAAGAGTTTTTTCTATTCATTTATTTTGTATACGAACTATATTGTCAAAAAAATTCTCTAAGAATTCTACAAGATTTAGTTGGAGGTTTTCTTCGATACTTTTCAAAGCATCTTAAATATTCGGCGGCGAGTCCTGTTATAAAATAAATAAAAATGGAATATCTAAAGAGTTTTTTTCTCCGTGTGTATTTTAAATACGTACTATATGTTAAATGCCACAAGAAATAATTTTATTTTTTTATTCTTGAATTCTAAGAATTGTATAGAATTTAAATTCACACTTCTAGAATGTACAATACCGAGTGGCTGTCTCGATCATTTTCGAAGCATCTAAAATATCCAATAGTGAGTCCGTATTTTATGGATATAAAAGAAATAAAAATGGCATATCTAAAAAGAGTTTTTCTTTTTTATTTTGTATACGAACTATATGTTAAATGTCACAAAAATAATTCTTATTCTTTTTATTCTTTAATCTAAAGAATTCTTACAGGATTTAAATTCCACACTTTTCGAAGGGCGTGCACTGAGTCTTCCTCGATACTTTTCGAAGCATCTTAAATATCCGTGAGCGAGTCCGTAATTAAACGGATCTCTTTACCAGCGGACCGGCTCCGCTAAGTGGGTCGGATTCGCATTGTGTTTCGGCAGCGCGTGAAACCAGAGCGTGCGTTCCACAACACAGCGCTATGTGGATTTTATTTTTGGAACAATTTTTTTTTTTATTGGGCGAACGTGTTTTCTGTTTTTTTAATTTATTTTTGTTATTTTTTTCGTCTCTCATCTTTTGGCAGAAGACATGATCTTTGGTCGTTCGTCCGGAACAGTTCTTAATGGCATCCAATTAACAAGAACACAGCAGCGAAGCTTGAAATTAAGCTGTTGGTGTGTTGCATTTACTGGAATTTCTATACTTTTACAGTGAATGATGGCATTTTCTTTTTCTGTTTAGTGTGAATGACAGCATTTTCTTTTTCTGTTTAGAGGGAATTGTAACATTTTTTCTATAATCCTGAAAAAAAAAAAGTCTCCACTCTTTTAGAAGAATTATTTTTTAAATGCCAGAAAAGACAGAAACATCAAATGCACCCTCGTTTTTATTGTACGTTTAACCTCAGTTATATTAACCATTTAATTAATTATTTTTTTGAATGAATGAATTTTTTTAACTTAGGAAAACGAATTGTTGTTGAATGAAACATTATGTAGATGTTGACGCTAATTTTATGGGAATAATTGTGAATTAAGCTTTAATTTTTCACGTAATTTTTTTTTTTTAATGGGCATGCTAGTAAGCTAAATTGTTTTCAATATTATTCATATTTCCAAATATTTTTTAATAACACAATCCAATAATTTTTCATATGGCTTTTGCTAAAGTGGAAAAAGTCAAGAGAGAAAAAATATCTGTGTGATTTTAAAATTATTTATAGTCTTTTAAAATTGATAAATTCTTATAATACATGCTTTACGTTAAAAATATTTCGTACAACTATTTTGCTTTATAATAATTAATATCTTGAAGATCATACTACATCTATTCTATTCTTAAGAATGTGTTATTTGTTTGTAATCATTTTGGTTTTAAATTATGTAATAATAAAGAAAAGAAAAAGAAAAAAAATGAAAAATCTATAATCTTTGATTATAAACGTTACCTGTTTTTCAAATATTAAAAATACGGTGAATTAAAATCTATTTTTTAAATGACATTGTATACAGAAGCCTGAATACGTTTATTGAGATTTTTACTGTGGTGTGAATATGTAGCAAATTTAACATGAGCTTTCCTTCCTTTAATTTTAAATAGAATGATCCTCATAAACCTTTTTAATTCAATTTTCAATAGTGAGTAAATGCATTTATCAATAACAATCAACTCCATATGATGACACTATGTTTTTGAATGAATTATTAATTTAAAATATACAATTCACATATCAAAATTCTTAAAAAACATTTGACATTGACACTCTAATTAAAACTAGCTATGTTGCATTTTACTTAATCTATTACTATAAAGTGTAATATAGTAGTTTTCTATTGTATCGGTATCAATAGAATTTAATTTTCATCTTAAAAGCACTATTTAAAGTAGCACTTAAAATTTTAAGTAAAATATTCAGAAATATGTATACTTTGAGCATGTATTAACACTAAACTTCATTACAAAAACAGGCGGCCTGAATGGCCGAGTGGCTAGCGCTCTGGCGCTCGGTACCATAAGTTTCGGGTTCGAGTCCCAGGCGGTGACATGGATGTTTATAGTGGTTCGGAATCCACTTTAAACTGTAGGTGCCTATCTGTTTAGCCTAAAGTGCGCACAAGATGACCGTAGAGCGACAAACCAAATCATTATAATAATATATTTTCATTGTTATATTTTCTTTGGTTAAATTACTTTGTTTCATATCATAATAATATATTGTCTGATCACGTGGTTCCAGTGGGAGGAGACGCAAACAAAGAGTTTGAAAGGAGAGGTTTGTCGCTCTACGGTCATCTTGTGCACACGAGGGTAAACTGATCGGGACCTACAGTTTAAAGTGGATTCCGAAGCACTTGCAAACATCCATGCCACCGCCAGTATTCGAACTTGAAGCCTGTGGTACCAAAGGCCATCTCGCTAGCCACTTAATCACCAGGCCGATTTGTAATAGAGGAGATAAATAATCTCAGAAGGAGGTTTTTAATTGCAATACAAAATATTTTACAAAGTATTAAAAAGTTTTTTTCTTCTAATGCAGATGGCAATATAGACCGTGATCTTTTATGCCATAAAGGCTGCACCGACGTTACTCACTTTGCACTACCCAGGGGCGAGTGTAACTTGAAGATAAGCCACGGACGCGGGGTAACAATGCCCCGCAACACTCTACGATCCTATTAGGACCAAAACTATGGTTTAAAGGGGATTTTGAACCACTACAAACACCCATGGCACCCTCCGGGATTCGAACCCTATACCTGTGGTACCGAGCGCCAGAACGCTAGCCACTCACTCGGCCATTCAGGCCCGAAGGTATTATAAATTATTATTTTCAGGTATTAAAAAGTTAAATGAACAAAATTTCAATATAGCTATTTTGTTTCTTTCAAAATTGCACTCCGCCGAATATATGTCTGACTGGCACCCCTAATAAGTAATCGTTTTGTCCGTTTCCGCCTTTAAACTGGAGGTTTTCTTTTTCCGCTGATAGAACAATAAATTTGTGAATTTCTTAAGTTATTTCTAACAGTAATATAAATAATTTTCATAAACATATATCATGCAACTTTTATCTTATGCAATTTATTTAGTGTAAAAAAAAACTTTGTTTAGTGAAATTATTAGATTAAATTAATGAATTCATTTCGAAAAATTATGAAATTATTATTTTCATTATTTTGAAACATGACAAAAACAACTTTAATAATAGAATGTTTTTAGACGTTAAAGATCATAACTTTTTTTTTTATGAAAGACAAAAATAATCTTCATTTTCGGGCCTAGAATCAAACTTTTATCGATTTAATTTCTAATTACTTTATCTTTAGGAATTTTGTCATGTGTTCCTTGATTTTTTTATCGTCACAGCAATTGGTATTCACTTGTACGTTCTGAAGGTATTGGAAAACTTCTCAGCAATTAGTCCAAGGCTTTTAAAAACATGACGAAAACATTTTTAATAATATGATCTCTAACATCTAAAAGCATTTTGATTTTTTATTTATTAAGAACAAACATAATCATCATTTATCGTGCGTGGAATCAAACTTTTGTCGGTTTGAGTTCTAATTGCTTCACCTTTAGGAATTTTATCATGTGTTCCTTGATACAAAAAAAAAAAATACTTTATCGTCACAGCAATTGGTATTCACTTTGAAGGTATTGGAAAATCTGTTCTCACCGCAATTAGTCCAAGGCTTCTTAAAAAGTAGTCCAAGCGATCATTCCGAAAGGAAAACGCATCAAATTGCTTCAAGACCTTGAATGATCGCAGCGTGTGGATTCTCTGTTGATGTTTTCCTTTTCACACAGCATTTAAAAAAAAAGTTATTTAGGTTAATTTTTAATTATTATTTTTATAAATTTCAAATGTAGCTTATATTAATAGATTTCGTGTCAAATGTTGGTAAAACCTTTTTTTTTTTTTTTTTGAGTATTGCATTTTGAATAGCATATTGTTATAAAAAATTAACACGAATTAAATCAGCGAATCCCCCTATAACAATTACAATTTTCAATCAATGACCATATAATAATCAAAAAGTTCAATCAATGACCACATAATAATTAAAAATTTCAATCAACGACCCCATAATAATGAAAAATTTTCCATCGGTTACCCAGTAATAATTAAAAATTTCAATCAACGATCCCATAATAATTAAACTTTTCAATCAACAACCCTATAATTTTTTAAACTATTAAAAGGTGGGGAGTTCTAAAACAATATACAATTCTCCATGACCTCCTTTAAAAGAGTTGTAATAAAATTTTATCTTTTATTATTTTTTAAAGAGATTTTAGAAATATGAAAATTTGCCGATAATATTCCAAAATGTTTTTTACTTAAGATAAAGAATCCTTTTCTGGCAGAATTATTGTTATCGTATTTGATAATATAGGGGATGAGAAAAATTCAATAATATGCAATAAATATTTAATATTGTTTTTTATTTATTTATTATTTATAATAATAATTATATATATTATATTTTTTGCCGGGTTTACCCTTTTAAAACAAAGGAATTTTGTTCAATGCTGCCTAACAACGCAATTTTCTTAATAATTTGCTTTTTTATCGTAAATAAAACTAGGTTCATTATTAAATATATATATATATATATATATTTAATAATGAACCTAGTTTTATATATATATATATATATATACATATATTGCTAGCGTAAACAAAATTATTTCTATTAACAGAATATGAAATTAAAAGTAACCTTATCTTACAAAAAAATAAATGAATATTGATGGATAAAAATTGTGCCCTTTTTTGCTTATAGTTTTCTATTTTATGGAATGGTACAGGCTTGCTTACTGTACAAATTTATCTGTTAGAATTATTTTTACTAGCACAAAAATCTGCTCATAGTAATCCATATTTTCTTACATTTTGTTTTTGGTCCCTTAAGAATTTTGCTGTTAACGTAAAACATCAAAATGGAAAATACATTATTTTTGTAAAAGAAATATAAATTCTTTTAAAATATTCTACGATGTTCAAGACAGCATATTTCTTTAAATACTTTCATTTTAGTTTTGAATTTCTTGTCTTGCTTTGGGACTTTCTCCCATTTTTTTCTTTTTCAGCTTTTTTTCTTATTATTTTCATTTCTTTTATAAAACTACAATATAGTGGGGAAAAAGGGAAAATGCGATTTAAAGGGAAAAAAAATGCGTTTTAAAGGAGAAAAAATGCATTTTTAATCCTTCATTGTGAAATAATCCAAAGAAAAATTGGTTGTTATGCTTAATGTGATTTTATTGCTCACAGCAAAATCTATAGAATGTTCTAATGTTTATAGTCAACAACAGAACATTCTTTTTGTTTTCAAAGTAAAACTAACGGAATTGTGTTAGGCCAAACAATAATTTATTTTCTTAGATAATTCGTAGCGAGGAATTCAAAACTTATTTGTTTTCCTTTGCATTAAAGGCTAATTTTTTTTTTACTGTTATAATAACATTCACACAATGTCATTTAACAAATAATAGGGAAGTGAGCTTTTTTTTTTCCTTAAAAATAAACAAGGGTCAAAAACCCTAACTGTTCTCAACTGCAAGAATGGAATTCTTTTTCCAACGGCATGAAATTTCCACCCGAGTACTTGCATAACGCCTGGGGAGCAGAAGTCGAAGCAGTGCCTGCCGTTAAATGTCGGAATGTAAAAAGTCTTCAGATCTTATTGGAGTTTGTGATCCATGACCGAAAAATAACTATTTTCTTGGCTTATAGGATGCGAAGGGCAATAGTGTAGTACATTTTTTTTTAGATATATTTTGCAAAGATCAACGATTTTATAATGAAGTTCTATCTTGCAATCCTATCTTGTTGCCATAAATTGGAATTGAGTAAAAATTGGTAAAAAATATTACTATTTCTTATTGAAAAATTTATATGATTTTTTTCATATTTTTTTAATAATTATTTTTATTTATAATAATTATAGTGAAGTTCTATCATGTTCCTTCATTTCCCATTCTATCATGTTCTATATTGCCATCCTATCTTGTTCCTATAAATTGGAATTGAGCAAGAATTTCTAAAAAAAAAAAAAAAAAAAAAAATAGTATTGATTATTGAAAAATTGACATGAATTTTTTCTGGTATATTATTTTTTGTTGGTTTTTAAATTGCATTTGTATACGCATTGAAGGAAAAAAAAAAACCACATTGAAAATATTTTATTTATAAAAATATTTTTTTTAAATATTTTTTTTTTTTTAAATTGACGAGGAAATGCTGAAAATATAAAGCATAAAACTTTTGAGATGTGCCGCAACATACTTTGTAATAGAATTAATTTTATAACATTTAGTGGTTTCAAAAGTATATCTCAAAAATTACATCCACACCATTAAATTAACAAACTTATTCGTCTGATTGCTTCCATTTTCAGAAAAAATTCACTCTGGTACCTCTCTTGGAAACCTATCCTCTTTAAGCGAACAAACAAAAAGCTATATTAAAAATTGTGTATTTTTTTGTGTCTATATATTTATCTACATCTTAAGACATGATAAATATGCTAGCGCCTGATGACCGAGAGACTAGCACTTTGGCGTTCTGTGCCACAAGTTTCGGATTTGATCCCAGCAGTGCCATGATGTTTGTAGTGGTTCGGAATCCACTAAAAACAATCATGGCACCCCAGTACTCGAACCCGAAACCTGGTACTTTTTATTTGCTCAATTGAAATTTATAATCTAAAAGCAGCACTTACACTTTCAGAAATATACATCAGCTGCTACTACATATTAGAAATTTGATTTAAAATGCATTTTGATACATAAAAAATAATAATAAGAAAATAAAAGAAAATCGCATCTTATACAATATTTAAAATAAATAAACAATTTTTTTGCTGTAATGTTCAAAAATTAATATTTATCTTAATACATTTCAATGTAAGCACCATTGGTTGCTTTGAACATATCAATCTGAGAGTCAATCTCTATTTAAATGTTTGGATCAGGTCCAACATCATTGTAAAAATAGCAACGGCAATTCGCTCTCTTAAATGTGATAAATCCCTTTATTTTTTTCGTTTTAAACAATGCTCTTATGAGAACCCCACACACAAAAGGACGAAAAATCCTCAGCACTAATTCTCCAGACAAACATAAAATTGTCTGGACAAGAAGTCCTCACCACTATCAATCTGTGGATTGTGAGGAGGAATTTTCATTTTGAAGACTTCATTTCCTATGTTTTGTACCACCATTTTATGCTATGTACAAAAAGTGAATCTTTGTGATAACCACGCTGGAATGTTCGCTGAAGATTTTTTTTTCTGATTTGTATTCCACTAATCATGACACACGTAAGCTTTATCTTGAACAGACACCATTGGATCGAAGGAATGCAGCACGAAAACTTTTACAGCGCATCATTTTTGCGCATCGTATGAAGGTCACGGTTACAAGAAAGTTTTGCACGTCTAAAGAATTTGCAGAATTTCTGAGAACTTTGTAAAAAAATATTTCGTTTCATCAATTACCTTAGACGTTTGGAATTTTTAGAATAAGTCTTGGAGGACTTGACGGTCAAGTCCAACCTCAATATTAATTTTTATTGCAAATTATTCACATAATACTGAATAAGACTCCAATAATCTTAAAATATAGTTCTGATATTAAATAAATTTTATTTTTTGTATACCATCGAAAACATTCAAGCACTTTAAAAAGTTGACGATTGTCCTTTATTTATAAAAATGATATCCTTAAAATACAAGTTTTTGATAAAGGGTGATCTACGTGATAGTCACTCGGCCATCGGCCCCTTTCCCAAAAAATCTAACTATACGAAAAATAATAAATTTTTGAGCAATCAATAAAATATGATTAAATATTGAATATCGATTATCAATATTAAGCAAAACGTAATAGCAAATAATACATAAATATTAGAATTCTACAGTATTTTTCGGAATTTAAAGCGTGATAAATATAAAAATTTGCTTTTTGAGCTATAATTGAATCACTACATTACATGGATAATTTGTCATATAAATTGCCCTATTTTAAAAAATTAAATTGGTGACATTTTTTCAAAGATCCCAAAACTAATTTGAGATTTACGAATGCAAATTGTAAATGTTTTAACATACATTCACTACTTTTTTTATTACAATTTATATTTTAAAAATCGCAAACCTAATTAAAATTGCTGTAAATTGAAATTGTCGACAAGCTATCTACCGTTTAGCTTAATCGACTTAGCGAAATCATCAATCATATCCTTAAAAGTAATTGAACTCGAATTACAGAAGAAAATAAATAAAACAAACAAAAATGTGACACAATTTTGAATTCTCCTTGACCGAACAGAGTTAAAAAAAATTTGAAAAACGCAAATTACTTTTTGATGTTCATTTGCCAAGATGAGTTGACTCATGTTACGTCAATTGACCGTATGACTTGATTATGAATAAATGCTGAACTTGATTTGACTGAGCGTAATTTCCTGATCGTTGCCCCCAGCTAAGAAACCAGTTTTGTGGCAAATGGTGGGCGAAGTTTACTTGGCAGGTACAATGTGTAAACATCATAATTTTCAACGGAATGGAAGTCAAGTTTGTTGCTACATAATGATTTTGTCCCTTGCAATTTGCTAAGCACATAAAAATTATGTATTGAAATAAAAATGCATTCTTTTTGTGCATAGAAATTTTCATGTTTGTTTTGATGCAAAAGCAAGTTTCAAAGATTTCAATAGTTGAACAGTTTTTATGAGGAAAAACTTCTATTGCCTTTTGGGTACAGTTTGAAATTATTGTTGGTGCACTTAAATAAAATACTTCCGCTAACGAAAGCGTTTATGAAATAAATTGAATTGTAAACAACGTGTGTAACTTGAGGCAATTTAAGTTGATGTAAATCAGTTATAAGAAATTTATTTTATGATTATTACCTTCTCTCAATACTTATCAATACAAGTCCAAATATTCTTCTTTTAAATATATTTCTAACTGTTCGTGAATAATAACACGGAAGAGGTTTCCTAAATACACATCTAAAATAAAATTATAAAAAGTGATATAATTGTTAACAGTAATGTATTTAAGAATATTAGGAAAGTGAAAATCGATTCGTGCATTGATGTTTATTTTATTATTTCCCTAAATTGTGAAACATTTTATCTTTTTAATAGTACATCACAGTTAATCGTAGAGGTAAAAATTTGAAAATTTTGTATATTTTCAGATGCAAGTTTAACAATTTAGAAAAGGAAGTAAAATCTTTTAACCCTAATTACTTATAACATTTTTTTCTTAAAATTCGAGTACCTCTTTCTTATTTACTTTTATTATACTAACCTAAACGTTATATCAGAATTTTTGTCATTGATTGAAAATGTTTTTTTTTTCAAGGAATTAAATTTAGTCCGAAATAGGTAAGTAAAAGTCATCACATTCAGATAAATATTTTATTAAATTGTAAATTTAAAAAAATAATTTGCAAATTTACGAAATCCTAACTTTAAAAATAGCACAGTTTATTTAAAAAAAACACATGCATATAGTGTCATAGAATAAAATATATTAGGCAAAACTGAAAATAGTGATAATTATAGGATTAGTTGGAAGCTGGATATAATATCAATCTTTTTCATTTCTTTTTTTTTTCTATTGTGAAATTAAAGGAGAAAAAAAGTGTTTACGAATCTCTCAGAAATATAATGTTAATAAAAATATAATTTGCCTATTTACGAAATCCTAACTAAAAATAGTACAGTTTAATTAAAATAAGCACATGCATATAGTGTCTTAGAATAAAATATTTTTTGGGCAAAACCAAAAATAGTTATGAGAGGAATTTTAATTAACATATAAATTTACTTGAAATGTTTAACTAATGGGCTGTTAAAGGATGTTAACTTTTACTAAAAATAGTTAAAAGAACGTTAAGAAAATAGTTACAAAAGAATTTTAATTAAAATCTAGATATTTTAAGAAAGTTTTAACCAGTCAGTAGCGAAAATATGTGACAATCATTGAAAATAATCAAAAGTTACAGCACGTGGAATTTGGGTCGTTATAAAATATTACCCTGCGAACTAAAAAATATTTCTAAATGGATGTAATTACGCAAGAAATGTTTGTAAACACAGAAGCATTTTTGTTTAATGCATTATTTACGTGCAACCAGCTTATCAAGAAGCAAAACCAAATCTTCTATCTCAACGGAATTGCTCCTTGTTGCTTGCTCTTGAAAGAGTTACATTGCTGGAGAGATAAAACTTGCTCTTGACTCTATCTACCCTAACCGTTTGACACACATCCCAGTTTGAACTTGAGGTCCATGTCCCCAATTCGGGTCTGCTTGCTTATTATGTTAGTCTCGTTTCTTTCTACGCCAACTGTAAACAAGACTTCGAATTCATCAAGAGAAGGAAAAAATTAACAGCGTAACATCGCTGGGAATTTAGTACGTTTTGGCGATGGATTCTCTTAACCACCAGTATTATCAGAGTGCAAGAGGGCTCTAGTTATATTTATAAATGAAAAATAAATAAAGTGGATTTGGAGGAAGTTATGAAAATGAAATTTTTCTTCAAGGAAAAGTTTCTTTTTTTTTTTTGTGTGTAATTTATATTTCGTAGATTGTGGAACAGATGATGTTATATTTAGATAATAGGGAGATGATTTAATTTGCTGGAAGTATTTATTCCAAATCTGAGCTCTATTTGGCTTTAGAGTAAAAAGCCTTTCACGATCATGGGTTTTTCCCCCAAAAAATCTTGGTCATTTAAATCAAAATAATCGCAATATTTATCTTAGATAATAAGTCGCCCAGAAATTTTTTTTGATAGTTTTATTACTGGAAACTGTATGTAAATGATATCTGTTGAAAGAACGTTTTGCTCATACCCCATCGTGATGTCATGCTGAAAAGTTATGGTCCTGCAAGTATACTACTTATATAGTACTTACCTATTATTGTCCTGAAAACTGATCCTACGTAGAATAGTGTTTGCTACATATGTAAGTAATATATTTTAAGTAGATAAAAGAATTATTTCAAAATTCTGCTAAAAACATAGTACCTTGAATTCTATGAAATTTAAATGTTTCTTGAATTCTATGAAATTTAAATGTTTCTTGAATTCTATGAAATTTAAATGTCTATTGAATTCTATGAAATTTAAATGTCTATTGAATTCTATGAAATTTAAATGTCTATTGAATTCTATGAAATTTAAATGTCTATTGAATTCTATGAAATTTAAATGTCTATTGAATTCTATGAAATTTAAATGTCTATTGAATTCTATGAAATTTAAATGTTCATGGAATTCTATGAAATCTGCGATATGATTTTCATAGAAAGTTAATATTTCGTATTCAATAATTTTGTATATAATAATTCCAAAGGCTTACTTTAACGCAGATGTATTATTGTAACTTCTTTTGAGCTATAAAATGTTAAAGTATTAATATAATTTCTTGTCAAAGTTAGAATTCTGAGTATAAGCCAGATATCACAGCCTTAAAGATGAGATAAATATTTGTGTTTTTATGATTGCGGTTAGTGTATTATTCGAATTGCAAACTAACAATGAAAACATTTTTTGTTACTTAGTTTCTTAAAACAATCATTACTTGTTTGATAAATACCTAGAATGTTTTTTATTTAAAGTGATCTAAATTAAATATTTCTAATTATAAAGAGATAAGAGATATTTAATGATTTTCCTGTAGAAAATAACAATGGGAAGTTGTTTAAAAGAAGTAAGACAAAAATAATACATTTTTTACTAATAATAATTGTAGGAAAAATAATTAATATTATTAATTTTGCGCAATTAATTTCTTAACTACTTCAGTAGAAAAGAATATAATTATAGATGTACACATTTAACAGAATCAATGTATTCTGCTCAAAAATTTCTGTAAAAACTGTTTTGTTTTTAGATAAGCTTTTTATTTTTGGTTTGATCTGTATTGACTGAAAGCAGAAAAGCCACTAATTACATAAAATTTAAATGAATAGAAATCTAATTCTTTTAAACATGCTCTTTCATTGTGGGTATTATAAAGTATTATATTTGAAATAATACTTTATAATATCTGCAATGTTATATTTTTTTATGTATGTTATATTTTATGTAATTAAAATTAGAAATTTTCTTTAAGGTCAAAAGTATTTTAAACATTTTAAGTTCCATTTTATAATAGGTATTTTATAACCATGAAATTCAAAAGATTATTTTAATCATTATTTCATTCAATTTAAAAGGAATCATTCCTTCCACAAATTCATTGATTTCCAAAATATAGCTAAAATTATTAATAATTTAAATAATTATAGTATATTTTAAAATGTGTTTCATACATGTTTAATTTCTTTCACGTGTTTTAATACGTATTTCTAAATGTTTTAAAAGATTTTTTTTTATTAAATTAGGTATTTGCAATATATTTAAATGATTGTTTATTACATTAATTATCCCGTCATAATTGAAAATTTTTGTGAATGCATTGTTCTACTTATATGTTTAGGTAAATATGTTTTTGTAATTTTTTTAATTTACCGACTTAATTTTTTTGTCTTCATAGAAGTAGATGATAATTTTAAAATTCCACCCCCCCCCAAAAAAAAAAAACCGGCCATTGAATTATTTTAATATAAATTGCAAAAAGAGTTTTAAAGTGATGAATTTTTTTATTGCCCTATAAAATTTTTTTAAAGCGTATTTAATTGTTCTATTTCGTTTCAGAAAATTCTCAAAAACTCATAATAAATTAGTTTTAAAAATGTTTTATTTATGTCCTATTTTCTTTGAAAGATAATAAAAGATCATTAAAATTAATTATATCAATATTTATAGACATGCTTGATCAGTCAGAAATAAAATTTTTAAACTTCTCTAAATTCAATTAAAAATATTTGGGTTTTATACAATCTGCCTTTTTTTTAAATATCTGGTTAGATAAAAATCGTAAAAATCATCAATTAAATAAATAAAAGATAAAAAAAATTTTAAAAAATCGTTAATTAAATAAATAAAAGATAATTTTTTTTTTAAATCGTCAAATAAATCAAAGATAAAATTAAAAATCGTCAATTAAATAAATAAAATATAAATTTTTTTAAAAATCGACAATTAAATAAATAAAAAAATAAAATTTAAAAAAAAAATCGTCAATTAAATAAATAAAATATAAAATCTTTTAAAAAACGTTAATTAAATAAATAAAATATAAAAAAATCTTCAAAATCATCAATTAAAAAATAAAATATAAACATTTTTTAAAAATCGTCAATTAAATACATAAAAGATAAAAAATTAAGAAAAAATCGCCTGCCGAAAGGAATTAAAAAAAAAAATGAATTTGTTGATTTTAGATTTATATGAGGATGATTAGCTGTAAGAAGAAATACAATATAATTCACGGATAACTTTTTTCTTTCTTTTTTTTTAATTGAACAACTTCGAAATCAAATTGCATTTAAATCTTTACTATTAATTGTCCTTTTGTTTGTCTATAATCTATTTATAAATATCCATCCAAGAACTTTTTAATGATTGTTCAAATCCTATTTTCGACCATTAATAAACTAATTTAAATATCGTTAAAAATATTCCCAAGAATTCTATACAATTATAGAATAAATAAAGCTGATTAGATTTTTATTGCTAATAAAAGCAAGTAACTTTATTCTATTATTAAATTTTCTGAATATATTCCTTTTTAAAGGTCTGATTAAAATAGAAAAAAAGGAAGTTTTATTTAGTATCATCAGAAATAAAACAATAGTTTTTTTTTTTTTGAGTTTTTGAATTTTTATTTGCAACCTGTATTTCCTCAAGCTTTACAAAAAAAAGCGTTAGATTCACACTGAGATTTGAGGTAAACACAAAGATTAATGATTTTAATCTTTTGAGATATTCAAATATTTCGATACTATTCAAGCTTAAAATAATTTTAAATGTCTTTTGTTTGATTAAAAGTAACCATTTTCCTGCATTTGTATTCAAGTAACTGATTGCTTGCACTTCAAATTTAAATAAATCCCACATAAAAATATTTTTGGAACATATTTTTATTGGTTTAAAATCAAGAGATTTATTTATTTTTTGACTAATGCATATCTTTTTATACGTATGATAATGGATTTTTAATGATCTTTCGTGAGGTTGTATCCGTAAGGCCGTGAAGTTAACCGAATGAGAATTTTATTTTATGATTTAAACTTCCGGCTTTTGTTTACTTTTTGATGAGAATGTATATCACAATCGATAATTCATAATCCCCTTTAGTAAAATTTATCAATCTTAAAATCAAGTATGCATGCATCTTACTTAAGTTTGTAAAATTACTTATGGAATTGAATGTTCTATTGTCCCACTAGCTGTTGCATGGGAAATTGGCAGGCGACCAAGTCAGATGGGTTCTAACACTGCTGTGCAATAGAGAATAAAGTTTAATTTTAATTACAGAAAAATAAATGATTTAATTTTCAGACACTGAAATTTTAAATTATATAATATCAAAATAAAAATTAGTTGAAAATTGTTTTACAATAACAGTCAGTCTTTTAAAAATTATATTCGCCACATGTAATTGACTACCATCCCCTTAAAAAATAATAGATTCGCCAGTTTCCACCTTTAAACTGAATGTGTACCTTCCAATGAATAGCTGGTGGTACAATAGCGATTAGTTATTGGTTCGAACCAGGACAAAATTTATCGAAAGTTCCTATGTCTGGTTCGGTTTGTCGCTCGATGGTCATTTTTTGCACACCATTTTTGTGACGTATATTATTTCATTTTATGGAAAATAACGAATATTGATCAACTGCGCAAATCACAAAATTTTAAATTTAGGATTAAAAAAAAAAAAATATTTTTGGGCAAACTCGTGCGTTAAATGGTAATGTGTATAACTATCGTGTAAAGAAGGTTCACGTTCAAATCTGCTGATGGAATCTGTTGCAGTCGATACTTTCAGAAACGAAGAGTTACCTGTGCTCCTTGTATAGACACAGGTTTCGGGTTCGAGTCCCGGCAGTGCCACGGGTGTTTGTAGTGGTTCGGAATCCACTTTACACTGTAGGTCCCGGTCAGTTTAGCCTAAAGTGTGCACAAGATGACCGTAGAGCGACGAACCAAACCAAACCTTATATCGACAGTCAGACTATTTTTTGGGAGATTTCCATGATTTCTCCTGTACGACTTGTAAATACCAGGCAATTACAACCAAAAGTCCTCCCGTAAGTAAAAGCCCTCCCTTCTTTCCTCTTCTGTGTCATTATATACTAAAGTAAAACACAAAACTCGCTGATATGCAACAATAACAAAATTAAATACCCTCAAATCTTTTTTTGTGCTGGGGTTAGGAACAGCATAAAAGAAATCGCATAAAAATATTCCGAAACTTCATATGGTTTGTTGATCTAACTTCATTTTGTACACACTTGATACTTTTCTCAGTACTGCGGCTAAAGCTATCTCAACACTTACTTGGTTTGCTCGTAAAACACTCTGTAGTTGCTACTGGTTGTGTTATTGAAGGATACAACAGAATTGTCTCCTTAACATGCAATTTTAACATTAATTTCTAGAATTTGGGTGGATGGTCAATTGGCTAGCACTCTGGTCTTTGGTCCCACAGGTTCGATTACTGGCTGTGCCATGGATGTTTGTTAATGGCTCGAAATCCACGTTAAACTGCAAATCCTGGTCTAATTATCCCAAAATGTACACAAAATGACCGTAGAGCGACAAACCAAACCTAGAATTTTGGAAAAATTAAAAAAAAAAAATTATAAAAGATTCTGGAGTCAGATTTTTAAACCTACTCGGATTCTTTCAAAAATACTTGATTTACAATTTCGACTTCCTAAATCGAGTTTTTTAAAATAAATGATTTTAAAAACAAATTATTATCTATTTATTACATTAAATAAAACATTCTTGTGTTAATAAATTTCAAGTGTTTAGTCAGTATTATTTATATTTAAAATATGCATTCATTTTGAAAAGCGGAACGAAATCGATTTCAACCGGAAATATTCTCTTTTGAAAATATTTTTGAAAAACTTAAATTACTACGTATCCTATAAACCGTATTTTTGAAATGGAAATTAGAAATATTTTCACGTTCTATTTCTAATATTTATTCAATACTCTCTTGTGTTTAATTTAGTGTTACTACAGTAACCATCATTTACACAGCAAGAACCCAAACATTTCTGTGTTTATTTTGCCCCATACCGTTTTCACTGGCGCAATTTGGTTTTTCCCCAAGAACCACAGGGGAGATATTAGCATGGGAAACTCCCTTTTCGTAACTATACTTTACACACTAAATACAATATATTGTAATAATAAATTTAATTCAATAGAAAAGCAATAAATATTTTTTTTTTCAGATAATCTCAAAGTCAATTTTAGAATTATTACAGTATTTTGAATTATTTGCTAAAAGAATAATAAATAAATAAAAATTGTACGACTTTTTTTAAACATTTTACATTCATGTAAATTGTAAAATGTCAGGGACTCTTTATAGGTCAAGGCTTGGCAATAAGACTTTTATTCTAAACATGTTTCAGAATAAGGAATGCATGAAAAGAATGTTTTTTCACAATCTTTTATAAATTATGAATGAAAGCTGTCTTTCATTAAACGAAAAAAAATACGCCATTTGTATGAAAAAGTAGGTGATTAAAATAAATTATCATACTACAATAATTCAGTCTTTTTTGAAAGTAGGTTTTATGAAAAGTTATGATGATGGTTATTACAATTAGCACACACATTTAAATAAAAGACAAGCATTTACAAAGTTAACATTTTAAATAAGACATAATTATTAACTTATTTATTGATATCTTTGTGTCTTAATCTAATCTGATCTGATTTGTATCTTGAATATTTTTATTTATAACTTGAAATATCCTTGAAAAAAAACTCCTGATTTAATAACTTTATTAAAAGCCTTCTAGGGTATATTTTTTGTAATTTAATTAACCAATATTTCTTTAAAACGACTTAAAAAGACAATATCGTTAACGTGATGTATTTCTGAGTTACTAAATATCACCACTGAATCGGTATTATCCAACACATCAGTGTGCCAAAATCACAAAATAGATGTTCCTTTAACAGTTTTGGAAATGATGTGGGTTAATTTGCGCCACCATAGTCTTGAAGTAATATCTCCGGGAGAGGACAGGGGGCCTGTTGGCCGAGTGGTTAGCGCTCTGGCGCTCAGTTCCACAGGTTTCGGGCTCGAGTCCCGGCGGTGCCATGGGTGTTTTTAGTGGTTCGGAATCCGCTTTAAACTGTAGGTCCCGGTCTGTTTAGCCTAAAGTGTGCATAAGATGGCCGTAGAGCGACAAACCAAACCGAGAGAGGTTCAGGCCTTCAGCACGAAACTTCAACTTCTTCAACTAACTTCAAGCACACACACACACACACACACACACAAAAAATCAATCCAATCTGCAGATTTATTTTCCTCGTTATTGTCATAGACACTGAAATTTTTTGGGTTCGGCATCACTTGGTCAGTTCCGAATCTATCGTCTTCAACTCTGACTCTAAGTAATTGCTGATTTCTGACCTTCAGGGAAAGCGATTCGGAACTGTAAAATGAAGGAATCTGAAAGTACTTGAGAATATATATAATATAAGCATATTAAATCCTTAGACTGGAAAAGTCCTACATTCGAGTTGAGTAAGTGAATGAATGAATGGTGCAAGTCTTTAGATGTAATTCCTTTGTTACAAATGGATTTGGCGCTTAGGAACGACAATGACCAGAGAGGTGATACTTCATTGTAGAGTGGTCAACAAACTTATGCTATGAGCTCATATGCCAAAGTTCGTTGGAGTAAATAGTTGTAATTTTTTTGTTGAAACATTGGTGGGCCTCTTGTCCCACTTATGTATACCATGAACAGCCCACCATTGGTCAATGGCGGAAGGACATTGCTTTCCAGAAGGTCTTTTAGTGGTTACTGCCTTGTATTTGAGTGCGATATGGTTCAAAAAAAGGTACAAGTCCTTAGATGTAATTTCTTGCTGCAATGGATTTGGCACTAAGAACGACTATGACCACAGAGATGATACTTCATTTTAAAATGGTCAACAAGCTCGTGTGCCGAAGTTCATTGGAGTAAATAGCAATAATTTTTTTTTATTGAATATCGGTAGGCCTCTTGTACCACTTGGGTATGCCCTGAATTGCTCATCGTTGGGCAACGGAGGGGGCAACATTGCCTTCCAGGAGGTCTTTCAGGGGGATATATGCTAGAAAGTGTGTTATGTGTGTTATGTGTGTTATATGTTTGTTACATCGGGGAAATGGGCAAAATTCCTTATTACAAATGGATTTGAAAGAACGGCGATGACCACGAAGGTGATACTTCATTTTAAAGTGCCCAAAAAGCTCATGGGCCGGAGGTCTTTGATGTAAATAGTTGTAATTTTTTTGTTGAACATCGATGGTCCTGTTGTTCCGCTTGGATATAATCTGAACAGCCCACAGTTGGGCAATGCGGGAAGTACATTGCCTTCCAAGAGGTCTTTCAAAGGCTACTGTCTCACTTTTGATTGTCATATGAGAGAAAGGTGCAAATCTTTAGATGTAATATATTATTACAAATGGTACAAATATAACTTTGGACAAACAGACTTGTTACAATTCTCGCCATACGAGATGGGGTCATATCTTACTGTCATTAACACATTTTGTAGTCACCGTTGAGTTTCATTGCTTCTGAAAGTAGTGACTACGATGGACGCCAATAGAGGACTCAACCCGAGTAGTTTTGCACAGTAGGTTTGCATTTCACAACCGCCAATTACCATTAAGCCTCGAGTCGGGTGAGGAAGTATATTTAGAAATGAAAACTTTCATAGAAAAATAAAAGCAGAACACTTTTAAGGATTCTCATTTTAAAAAAAACAGAAGAAAAAAAAAAAAAATTTCTTAAAAGCGGTTATTTTTTATTTAAGAAAATGTCAGTGACAAGAATTAATTCTCTTTTTGGAGCGTGACACACTTTGCTTTTTTTTTGTCCTTTGGCTTTTGGACAATTTCACTGCCTGAACCCGAGGACCAAAGTAGGTAATTCAGCGAGTGAAAGATGTGGGGATGCGATATCATTGTTACTAGCCATCAATGAAGATTCGATTACAGTCTTCTGCTATTTAGACGGATAATAGCATAATAAGCATATCTTTAATTTACTTTGGCTTGTTAATGGAGTAATTTAAAAGGTATTTCGATATGTTAAATAGCTTATTTATAGAGCCTTATTACTTGCATCTTAAGATTGTAAAAACTATACTTTTTTAATGTTTTTTCTGATTCTTATTAATTTATATCTCAAACACATTTGTTTCCGGCAATTGTATAATGATGACAAGAGCAATTTATTTTTAATAGACCTACATTTATTCAGATCTACTGTATTTATCAATTTTATAATATGATAATTTAAAACTTTAATCTTATAATTATGAACTATTTAGTAAGAATGATTCATAATTTTTTGTGTATAAAAAATTATGAGATTAAAAATCTGACGTTAAAATCAGATTTATCTGAAAAATCAGATAATTATCAGATTTTTCAGATTAAAAATCTGATTAAAGTCTGGTAATTATGAGATTTAAAAACTGCTTTTTAAATCTCATAATTGTGAATCGATTTCTAGATATTGTTTTTTACAATTTTAAAAATTAAAAAACAACTGATGAGAACTGATGAAAAAACAACTGAGATATATTTCGTAAATTTTAAAACATGTAGAGTGCAGGTTGGGTAACCAAATAGTAACTGGGTGTTGTTGGGTTGAGACACTTCAGGCACAGGTTATGCGCATATAAATAAAGCGGTGAGTTCTCCAAACACCACACAATACAATTAGAGATATATAATATTTAACACATTTAAAGACATATAATTATAGATTCAGGGACTTCCTGAAGGGTCTATAGGTCCACTTCTCAGCCGAAAACCGGATACCCGACTACGCGCAGAGTGCGCGAAATATACTTCCTTCGGGTGAGAATCTGTAGACCAACTAACTATTTCTCTTGAACGTCACAGGAATGTTTTTTCCAGTGAATAGGTTTGGTTTGTCGTTCTACGGTCATTTTGTGCACGCTTTAGGCTAATTGGACAGGGACCTACAGTTTAACGTAGATTCCGAACCACTAACAAACATCCGAACTACCACCCAAATGCGAACCCGAAGCCTGTGAAATCAATGGCAGAGCATTAGCCAATTGACCATCAGGCGAAGTAGGAGGAAGCATGGTTATAAGAACACTTAATTATAATCACTTGACAAATGAGCATTTATTTTGATATTAATATGTTTTAATAATAATTTATACACTTATATATCCCGGCGGTGCTATGGATGTTTGTAGTGGTTCGGATTCCACTTTAAACCGTAGGTATCGATCTAATAGGATCGTAGAGCGTTGTGGGGGTAGTGTTACTCGCGTCCGTAGCATATCTTCAAGCTGCACGTACATCTTGGGTAGTGCTAAATGAGTAACAGCGGTGCAGCTCTTGCTCATGGCATAAAGATTAACTGTCTCTTGCCAGCTGTATTAGAACAACAATTTATAGCCGCATTTATTTTGAGGGCTATGTGCTCTTACATTTTACATAAGAACATCTTTTCACATAAAAATAATTAATAAGTTTCTTACTGAAGGTATTCAAATTCAATGATAACCAAATAATTAAAAATATTTCAGAAATCTTAATCAATGTATTGTCAAAAATAACAGTTTTTTTTTAAAATCCAAAATTTTAAATTTATGATTTTTTTTTTTTTTTGTGGTAACCTTGCAAAAAAAGTTTCCTTGAAATTTGAGCTAAAAATCACTCGATCAAAGCAACTTGGCATCTTCATAGGATCAGGCAAATGTGTATTTATTTTGATACTAATATGTTTTTAATAATAATTTATGCACTTATATACTTTATAGCTGCATATTTTTGTGCTGGATATATGCTCATACAACATCTTTTTTCGCATAATAATTCATAAATAATTAATAAATTTTTTCCTCAAATTCAAATTCAATGATGACCAAATAATTTTAAAATATGATAGATGCATAGTAAAAATATAGATAACGCATTGTTAAAAGTACGAGTTTTCGTTTTAATCCTAGATTTTAAGTTTCTGAATTTTTGTGGTAACCTTGTAAAGCTTCCTTGAAATTCGTGGTAAAAATCACTCGATCAGAGCCAACTTGGCATCTTCATATGATTTAACAAGTGATAATTTATTTTGATACTAATATGTTTTTAATAATAATGCACTTATATATTTTATAGACGCATATTTTTTGGGGATATATGCTCATATTTAGAACATTTTTCTCTCATAAGAATAATTAATAAGTTTCTTACTGAAGATATTCAACTTTAATGATGACCACATAATTTTAAAATATTTAAGAAGTCATAGTTAAAGCATTGTTAAAAATGCTACTTTTTAAAAATAAATCCTAGATTTTAATTTTTTTTTTGTGTTAACCTTGCAAAGTTTCCTTGAAATTTGAGCTAAAAATCACTCGATCAAAGCCAACTTGGCATCTTCATAGGGATTTCAAAGGATTTTTTTCAAATGTTATATAAAGAGCATTCAAGCGGAGAGAATTCTTCAACAAAAGAACTTCAAACCATCCACAGCGTAATCTTTTCCTCCTTAATATATATTTTTTTTCCTTTCCAAGATCAAAACTTTCATTTGAAATGCATACAATCGAACTACGTGTGTTCCGAAGCGTGTCAAGAATGCCTGTTGATGGAAGGATTTTAATGGATTTAGAATCAGTTTTGCTATGTTATACGATCACGTTAAGCTGTAATAAGTTTTTCATTTTGTTTTTTTTTTACTAATGAGCCTTTAATATATATTTTTATTTTTATACCTTGAAATCTGAATCCTTTTTTTACTTTATACCAAAATGTTAGGGTTTGGATGTAAGATGTATCGGTATTCTAATTTTGAATGTTTTTAAGAGCACTTTCAAAATATAATCGATCTAAATTGTATATTTTCTTGGAATAAATAGTCAAAACTGGACGTGCTATGTATTTGCAAAAAAATTATTTAGAATTTTGAAATTGATTGTTAAAAGTATTTGTATTTCTTTTATATAAACATTAAACTATTTTTTTAAAGATATAAAATGAAATAATAATATTACAGTTGTTTATACATTTTAAAACTTTTAATGCTGAATTTCTGCATTTTCTCGAAAATTATATTTTGTATTTCTTAAAATATTTTACAATTTATTTTATGAAATTATAAACATAATTTTGAATTGAGCCAAGAGTTTATTTTTCAACTAGTTTCAAATTCTATTGATTCTATTCTATTAATAAAAAATGAAACATTTAAAAATTTTGATTTTTTTTACTTTTAACGTTTTTTTTTACATTTTAAAACTTTTAATGTCGAATTTCTATATTTTCTACTAAATAATATTTTTGTATTTCTGAATATGTTTTGCAATTTCTTTTATAAATTTTTTAAATATAGTTTTGAATTGAGTCGAAAGTTTATTTTTGATTTTATAAATCATTTAATGATCTTTCGATTTATATTCATTTTTCTTTCAGTTTTAGTTTTTAAGATTTTATGATAATGCTTGAAAAACAAGTAATATAAAAAAAAAAAATTTAAAGTCGATTCCTACCTTTTTTTCACTATATTGCAGAAAGGCCTTTATAAATAATTTTCATTAAATTTTTGTTTATCTGGCGCTATTGGCAGATGCATGCAACTTAAATCTAAAAAAAAAAAAACTAAAATTAATTAATTAAATTTAATTGCTGAATTAATATTTGAAAAAACTGTATTAACATCCAGTGTAATCCACTACAAATTAAAAAAATATATTTGAAGTTGAGTGGAAGAATAAAAAGTATTTTATGAACGATTGGAAATTTGAACAAGATATATATAGGGAGAGTGAGAACTAATAGAAGGAATTGAATAATATCGCTAAATCAGAATTTATAGCAAAATTTTAAAACCTGCAGTAATCACAAATAAAAACTTATTTCTTTTTTTGCTTTTCTGAGTATGAAATGCTCCTGATATGTAAATTTAATTAATTAATCCATTGAATTAATTAAGGCGATGAAGGATATGCATTAATTTGGAATGATAAATGATAAAATATATACATTAACTTGTATGTTTCTCTTTCAATCTCCTTTAACGTAAGAAAAATGACCAATTTTTTGTTTTTCAACCAGTTTCAAACTCTATTGATTCTATTCTATGAATAAAAAAAATGAAATATACCATAATTTTTCATTAAAATTATTAAAATTATTTAACTAATAAAAATGTATGATTATAATGTATTGTTTTTGTGCGTATTTCGTAAAAGATTTCAAAATGTTTAAGTAGCCAATTAATGAACTGATGATTGATACTTAAGTTATGGAAATTTTACTGAAATAACAAACTGAATTACTTATTAATAAGAAAAAAAATTTCTGTTTGTAATTTCAGTAAATTCTTAATTTTCACTTAAGACGGAATTAATTTGTTGCTTTAGATAAAAGTAAAATAAAGAATTATACAATTCAGATTACTTGATATTTACTAAATAATGATGTATCTAAATTTTTTATTTAAGACTATAATAATAGATTCCAATTAAAGAAATATATACTTTTGAAAGTAATTGCTTAAGAACTTGTTAAGAATAAGCCATTTTTACATACTTTTAAGACAAAATTTAACTGTCAATACATATATCTGTTACGACAGTTCTATCTATGTATCTAGAAGTATGACTGCCTTTTTGTTGGATTGGTCATTTGTAGCTCTAGTGTATTGGCATTACTATGAATACATTGCATAGATCCAGAAAAATCTTTTTTCCTGTTTATTTATATCCTTATTAAATATTTATTTACTGTACAGCATCTTGATCAAAACATACATTTTATCAAATCTTATACTGTGCAAATGACCTTTATATATCTGTTCAAAAAAAGGCTTTATTGATTCAACTTCCAGCCCGTTTGTTGGGACGCAAGAGGGCAATGGTTTGTATGAGCTAGAGGTGTACCTTGTAATCAAAATGAGAAGACTTGATGATGACCAATGGCAATATGTATGAGCTTCTCATATCGTGACGTAAATGCTTGACGATAATTTTTCATACTTTCTAGCATACGATAACCAAATGTGGGGCAGTTACTCTGAATTTTCACTGAAGACACTCTCCTCATTTGACACATTCTTCTCACTTGACCCATTGAAGGCAATCTCTTCATTTGACACATAGCGGCCTGATGGCCAATTGGCTAGCATTTTGGAGATTGGTACCACGAGGCTTCGGGGTCAAATCCTGGCAGTGATATGGATGTTTATTAGTGGTTCGGAATCCATGTTAAACTATAGATCCCGGTCAAATTATCCTAAAGTGTGCAAAAAGCTGACTGTAAAGCGTCAAACCAAACTAAACCTCAGTTGAGACATTGAAGACATTCTCATTTAACTCATTGAAGGCAATCTCCTCATTTGACGCATCAAAATTCTTCTTGGAACAACAAGATGAAAATAAAAATTAAGTTTTTCGTACAAAAATTGCTTCACCGAATTTTTCTAATTGAAACGAATTTTAATGTATAGCAAGTAATATATATATAAAAAAATTTAATGTCAATTCCTTTTTTTTTTTTTTTTTTTCACTATATTTCAGAAAGTCCTTTATAAATAATTTTCATTCATTTTTTTTAAGTTTATCTGACTCCATCTATTGGTAGATATATGCAACTTAAATCTAAAAAAACTAAAACTAATTTATTAAATTTAATTACCGAATTAATATTAGAAAAATTGTATTAACATCCAGTGTCATCCACTACAAGTTTTAAAAAATGTATTTGAACTTGAGTGGATGAATGAAAAGTATTTTATGAACGATTGAAAATTTGAACAAGATATATATAGGGGAGAGTGTGAGCTAATAGAAAGAATTGAAAAATTAATTCTTTTGTCCATCTTCTTTCAGGTATTCATGCTGGCCAAAACAAAACCTCGACATGTCATATTCGCATCGTCTTTCCTCGTCGCATTGTTTCTCCAAGCAACTTCACAACACTTCTCATCCGAACAATGCTACCTGCCACCCCAGCACGTGACAGTGGAGAAGGATGCGGGGGTGGTCATCCGGGGCAGTCCTGCCTGTCCACCTCCCCGGCGAGGGGGTTTATGGCTGCGGCAACCCTACCCACGACGGCGTGCAGGTGTTCGAAGCGATGAGGTGGGCCGTAGATGTCCTCAATACGAAAAGTGGGTTGATATCGGATGATGGTGGAGGTTCCTTGATACCCGGGGTCAAGATGGGTAAGTTATCGATAAATCTAGTATCGATACTTTTTATCGATAAAGCTATCTGTATACTTTTACTTCGTATGCCATAGAATTTCTATAATGGGGACAAACTTAATTTGAACGTATTGGCATACAAAAACATGAGCACTTTACCACATTTTATAGGGTATAAATTTGCTATTCTCTGACATTACATAATACCTGTCTATTTATCATATACATAAATTTTTATGGAAATGAGATTTTATTGCAACAATCAATAAAGAACGGAATACAGTACAGTAAATAAATAATAATAAATAGGGCTAAGAGAGTTCTGTGATTGCAGTAATAGGATTTAGTAATTGTGTTACATAATTTTCCATGTGAACGAAACATTATATCTAAGTTACTTAATTTTCTTAATTATTAATTAGATATATACTTAAATATATTTACAAATAAACTAAAAAATGAGAATATTTTAAGCAGAAATCATACCGATTTTAGGTGAATTTTTGTGTATGAAGCAAATAAAAATTTAATTTTGATTATCAATACATTTGTAATAAGTAAGAACAAAAAAAAAATTTCAAGTATTTTTTTTATTTTGAATTAAAATGAAATTATAAATACTAATGAAATTAATATTAAATAATATAAATTGTTTAAATAGTTATCAATAGATGTTTAGAATTTCAATAAAGTTCAAGCATATACTTTATATATATATATATATATATATATATATATATATATATATATATATATATATATATATATATATTCTTTTTAAATTTTCATTTATTTTATCATATATATAGCAAGCACGTAAATCATAGATATAAAGGCAAAGGTTGCTGATGCGTATCAAAAAAGAAAATATACATATATAAAAACAGAATGAGATACGAGTAAAATCTGAAATTGTAAGAACAAAAGAGATTTAAATATACAAAAGAAACAGAATATATAAAAGGGAGGGAAATTTCCAGGAAAAGATAAAACTTATTACATATAAACTTCTTACAAACTTATAGAAATTTCTTCTCACAAGATAAAACTACTTACAAACTTATTAAAAGTTAAAAACTTACATTTTTAGTTATTTGAGTTAATAGTTATTTTATTTAAATTTTGTTTTGAAATTTTTAATGCAGTGTATTGAAGTATTCCTTTTAATTTTAAGTAATTCTTTTAAGGAAGATTTTAATGATCGTTATTATATTCATTATTTGTGAAGAGTAAGTAAATACATTAAGATTTGTATGGAAAATATTGCCTTTTAGGAATAATATGAATATACAAATTTATTAATTTTTCGATTATTCGATAAAAAATCAAATACAATTTTAAAATAATTTTTTTTCCAGAAATCTTTCGAGTCTTAATAAAATAAGGGGAACTTATTGATTAACCTTATATCTTATTTTTAGGTTTGAAAGTATACGACAGCTGTGGCCACAATGCTTTAGCAGTTGAACATTTAACAACGTTATTTCCTATTTTGAAATCTGGACCTAGAGCTTGTGATTATATGGCTAAAAATTCGTCGCTCACTATTGGTAGGTATATTTTTATTACGTTGCTTTCGCTGGAAAAAACCTACTTAAAATATTTTGAAAACTTGCAATCAAGATTATTGCTAGATTTATTAATAATTAACAAGTAATTTTAAATTCATATAATATGCAAAATTTTAGAATTAAATTTTTTTTTCTCATGAAAGGTTTATTTTTTGCTTTTGAAATAAATCCATAAAAAAAAAAAACAATATTAGATAAGGTAGCAAGTATAAGGTAGTGTTTAAAAGAGATTAATCTCCTTGCATGCCAAACGAACTTCGAATTTTAAAACCTTTACTTAAAATAAATGTTTTCGACATGATTTTAATTGTGTGTTTTAAAATTAACATGAATTACATGTTACTAAAACTATTGATTTGCCAATATCAAGTCAAATGTTTCTAAGGCTAAGGATTTGCTAATATCAAGCCAAGTGCTTTGCTTTTATGAGCATGTAGTTTATATTCGCCAAAAATGGCAAAAAAATTAGAATAACTTAAATGATAAATGAATTAAAATTAATAATGTAATTAATATAAAACTATAAGGAGATAATAATAATAGTGCAATAATAATGGCGTGGTGTTATTTTAATATGAAAAGCTAGAAATAGATATGCATGTATCTAAATATGTGTGCAATTAAATAAATATATATTTAAATACCATCTATCTTAAGAAAATAGATTTTTAAAGTTATTATTAGTTCCAAAATTAAAAAAAAAAAATTAAATAAATAAATAAGAATAAACTATCTTGAATTAATTTATAAACTCAAAAAACTGTAAATTATTTCCGAAAGAGAATGACTTTGCAAATAATTCATTTTTAATCAATTCTTTTCTCAATAAACTTTCACACGAGAAAGCTATGATCCCAATATTTCCACAATATATTTTAAATACTACCTTTCATATTTTACTGAAAACAAATTATTCATAAATTCATCTTTTAATTATGCTAGTAATGCTATCGATTAAAATATTATACTGTAAAATCAAACTTTAGTACAATTTAAATACAACAAGTGATATAATTGTTCAGGTGTTGTGGACATGAGCGAATCCAGTCATCAACCTGACGTATCTGAATCTATGAGAGAATATTTAATACCGAGCATTCCACTCTCTCTCACCACTCTCATACAAGCAGAGAGAATGGCGCAGGTAAAAAAATTCAAACTCTTTTCAAAACATTAATAATTAATAATTGTTTTTCAGGATTTTATAATTAAAAATGTGCTGTCTAAGTGATTGCCAGCTGCATTGGAACAAAAAAAAAAATAAATAAATAAACAAAAAATATTTCTATTTTAGTATTCAAAGAGATACAATAGAAATACCTTCAGAATAATTAGTTGACATATTAAATAAAAGTTAAAGGCCAATGAGAATTTTCCTTCACATTTTAATAAACTTTATATTATTCTGCTAAAAATTTTAACTTAAAAGAATTTAAGAATAAAAAATAAAGTTTTTAATGTCACCAATAGATGGCAGCACAACTTTCCTCATGTATATTTTATATGTATACTTTATAATGTATTTTATGCAATCATTCTTAATTAGTTGGTATATTGCACAAAGTTAAAGACCACTAAAAATTTTCTACATATTTTTTTATAATATTTATTTTTTGACTTTAAATTCTAATTAAGCTAAATTTTTGTTTCAAAAGTTAATATAAAGTTTTTAAATAACACCAATTTGTTTTTAATGTTATCGATAGATGGCAGCAGAACTTTCCTTATTGTATAAATAAGATATATTTCCGTAATGTAATTTCGTTCCGTTTTTGAAATTGGTTGTTATTTGAAATTTTGAAGAAAAAATTGTGTTTTGTATTAATTTAGAATAAACCTTTCATGGTTTTTTAGTTTTATAAGAAAAATCATGATTAAAAAAAGTTTTCATTTTTTGTAAAAACATTATTATAAAATTAAGTATTTTATTTCATAGATGATTATAATTATCGCTTTTATGCATCTTTTTCTATTTTTTCTCTTTTATGCAGTATGTATAAAATAATAATTTTTCTTGGAAATACACAAAGTTACATGTTTTTATCCAGATTTATTAATGCACCAATTTTTTACTGATAATATCTTACAACAAACTGAATAAATTAATGTAGAAGAACTATACACATTCTTTTAATGCAAACTTTTATGAAATAATAAAAAAATGATATCATAATGATTAGTTAATAAATTCTAATATAATTAACAGATAACATGCAACAAAATCAAAAGTAACTGTACGTAATTTAATATAAATAATATATATATATATATATATATATATATTTTCCAATGGCAGGCTACATAAAATAATAAAATAAAAAGAAAAGAGCACAAGGAACAACGAGAATCGAAGGAAATCACATAGTGACATGTTTAGCCCATAAGGGCCTAGCTTCCAGTAATGACCCTACACAGTAGAGAAACAAGTGTAGGGCAGACAGGAATGTGAGATGAATCCATGTCCTTTCCAAGACTGCAGAGAATGCATTTTAGGTTTGCAAATATTTTCATTCAAAAAAGAAGATTGGCCAAACAATCATGGTCCATCAGGAGTCTGAAAAGGACAACAGCTTTAAAACCTGGGCTGATCAGGATGTTTAGAATGAAGTTAAAATAATATAAATTTGGCAAGAGAAGCATAAATAGTATAAATCATAAATTTTTGTAAGTGAAAATCTGCTAAAATTTTATTTTAGGTACAAACTTGATGGCTTTCTAAAGTTATTCAATTACAAAATATGTAATTTAAAATTAAAAACATTTTTTCAGGTTCTCCACACTGCTACCAGAGACCTCCACTGGAACAGTATAACAGTTTTGCACGAAGACGAGGAGTACAGCATCAGCGTAACGAAGCAACTGACTCAAGCAGCTGCCACTGGGGGGCGCCACTGCATTAATTCTCTGCACACCTTACCCAAGATGGAGCGGCTCAAAAACGAATCGCCGGGATCTCCGGCAGTACCGCAGGATATTCAAATCTGCCACAGCTGGCCTCTCTGAAGGTTCGGCAATCATTGTAGTGACGAAGGAAGGAGAAACAGCTGCTAGATTTTTGCAGGTCTGCTTCTGTTTTCGAGGAATTTTTTTTTTTTTTTTTTTTATTCTTTCTGTTGATAGTTTTGTATGCCTTAACAGAATTTAAAATTCAAGCAATATACTTGAAATAAAGAGAAATTAAAAAAAAAAAAAAAGTTATGGATGTTTATTCTGTGAAAGTATTTCTATAAGGCTGACAACTGTAATTTTTGTTAAACTTAGTGACATTACGCCTTGAAAATAATCATTAAATATTTACTAAATTTGAATGATATATAAAAGAAAATAATTAAGATTTTAAGTAAGACTAAACGTGAGACCAAGAAGTCTGAAATTAATGAGAAATATTCATTTAAAATTCTAAGCATATACTTGTTTTGCAATTTTAACAAAAATACACACAACGTCTAGAAAGCCTCAGGTCACTGTACTGTGTGATTATGACTCAAACGGACATCGCCATGAACAATATTTTTGAAAAGTGGAAATTTTAACCTCAGTTTGAAAAATATATACATATATTTTTCTAGTGCCTAATGTATTGTTGTTGTAAAAAAAATATTATTAATAATTAAGGACAACAGAAATCCATTTTAATTAATGTAGATGGAAATTGAGCTTTTTTTATGCTTTATATAAATATAACTTGATGTATATTTCTTCCAGCACCCTCTAATTTTTTAATCATTGAATTAATTATGCTTTTATCTGATGTGTAATCGAGAAAATGTCCCTATTTATTTTTAACCAAACATAAAATATTATTTATACATGGCTCATATGATGGTGACGTCATTGCGTCTATAATTATTTTATTAGAAAATTTCTTGAAAAGAAAATAATAAATGTTTGAAGTTTGTTTGTGCTCTTCTATAATATTTCTTTCAAAATTATCATTCGTTTATTCATATAGTTATTCAGAATATTTCTTCTTACACAATTTGACAAAACAATAATTTGCACTCTTCAACTTTTTTCTTAAAACTCACAAAAACAAAAAAAAGGTAGCAGGACGAGACTTGCTCATATCTGCTAATCTTGAATATAATGTACGCATTATGTAACAGGATTATTACAGATAAATGCGAAAATATATTGGTATTTTATCGTTTTACAATTAAACATTAGCTAATATT